>DWCF01004580.1:0-16048 GCA_018230265.1 Delias oraia | reverse complement strand
ATGGATCTGCAGCAATATCTGCTGCTTACATATTTATATTGTATAATAAACTTGAACAAGTTTTACTGCATACGACAATATAGGGGCCGACCATTAATCGCGCGAGGCTTGAATGAGGGGGAGGGATTTGACAAAAATCACGAAATATCACAATCGGGGAGATCTAGTAAGACATTACGTGTGTTTTTTTTAATACTGTAATTTTATATCGGTATTCTATATTAACAAAACTTCTTGATTTCAATACACGCGACTTCTAAACGAAATAAAATTATACTGTATACCTGTATTTAAATACATTATTGGGCAAATTTTAAGATTCTTTGTAGGTATTAAAAAGACACGTGATGTTGGATGAGGGGAGGGGAGACAGTCTTAAATCTCAATACATATCAGCAAAGGGGAGGGGACAAAAATGCTAAATAAAAGATCACGTGATTAATAGACGGCCACATATCTTCAAATGATCAATCTCTGTGCATTATTTATTTCATATTTAAAATAAAAGAAAAACTTGCATTCTGTAAATTAAAGTATTTAATTGTTACAATTAAAATTTGGATTTCATTTTGTAATATTCTGAACACATTTTTGTTATTAAAGCCTTTTTGATCAATTCTCTAGAAAACATTTGTCATTGAAATTTAATTAAGAATACCTAGTTTTTTATAAAGCATTGTGATAATAGTTATAGTATAAAATGTTAATTATATGAGTAACGTTTTGGTGTTGTTTATCAAATTACTGTTGTATTTTCCAACGTTGTGTATTAGAAAGCGTTGAAATATTGTTCTTAGGTTACTGAAAACGATTTTACTATTGTTAAGTCATTTTTATTTCTAGAGTGTTTATATAAAGGTATATACTGACCTAATGCTTGTTGAATACAGACTCATTTGTGGCCTCGACTATAGTCACGTCTTTATTGACGTTCAGGAATCGACTTAATTTTTTTCACCATCCAAGCAAAAAGTTTATATTTGTAAAAGAGCGTATTAACGTTATCCCTACCGTTTGTATTATTGAAAACTTAAATTATTTCGATTTCTGAAAAATACAATTATCATAGTAAAAAAGTTTCATTTTAATATAAAATTCTCATGTTTTGATGAAATTGACACACCCTATATTCTGTAAGTTTGATTTTTGAACAAACATTAGCTATGAGTTAGGTAGACTTTGGCAATGTGATCTCCGGCCAAAACGAATATAGTATGAGTGCTATTTCCTTCGTACACCACTATTTCATGGATCGGCGTTGGCGTATCTTGTAACAGTTGAAACTGCCGCATTGGTTTGGTACTACGTGTAATTAGTTCAACGGCTTCATAAACCTCCAGCTACAATAAAGCATTAAAAATGCATTAATTGCGTATTACAAGACACCTAATAGATGTAATTTCTCATTTCAGAAAGTATATAATGCAACCGTGAAGACATGGGTATCGGGTTCGAACCCCGGTCTGAATAAAATGTAAATTATTCGGCTTTTGTGAGAACTTAACATTTTTGTTATAGTATAGCTGATAACGTAGCAGTTGGGTCTCCTATATGGTAAAAGAACACCGCTGCCCATTGACAACCGCGCCACAGTCCGCGCATTGGTTGTGTTGCCAGCTTTTTAAGCCATTTAAGCGGCATTTTTAAGAGCCTCTGATATCCTCACTTACTCAGCGCAACACATTACATGTACCGTTTCACGTTTAGTCTGTGAGCCCGTGGTATCACTTCGGACGAACCGACCCAATTATTGCGTCCGCATTTGCTTCAGCATGGGTCTCCCACGGGTAAAATCCCACAATGGGCGGTACGGTTCACCCGCAGTGATACCATGGGCTTGCAGAATAACAGTAAAACATTATTTGTCTTTCGTTGAGTGATTGAATATCAGAGGCCTGTGAAATTATATAGATCAAATCGGGTAAAAAGAAGGCAACACAACCAAAGCTGATTGTGACAGTGTTGACCATGGGCGGCAGGTTATTACCACTTACAAGATTTATTACACTTACAAGACCATCATTGTACCCCAGTAGTATTAGATTTCCATGGCGGACGGCTGCTGATAAATTGTGAAAGTGTATAGACAAATTCATTCCTTGTCCGCGAAAAGTCTCTCTAGTTGGTCCAGAATCTAAAATAAAAACATTTATTTATTCCCATCACAATAGGATAACAATTATAACTATCAAACCAACCGGGCATTTTTGATGATCCATAAACACTGATTTGTGTATCAAACCAATATAGTTCAGAATACAAACTGGTTTTTACATGACCCCGACTTGATAATTTATATACTCTAGGCGATATTTCCGAATAAACAAAAACCAGTCCATTGTAATGGATTAAATATAATTTATCATCTTCCACGTAAAGTCTTTCTTTGTTTCTTACATTTCCATAATATTTAGCTATAAAATGAAGATGATTAACACAATCATCAACCACATATCTCCAAATACAATGTTTGTTGTCTAAAAAGTAACAGGACTTTTTATCCATACACCACCTAAGAACAAATGTAGCCACATAAATAAGAAGAACCCTGTGAATTTAACACATAGTACAATACATATAATAATAAAAAAATACATAAGGTTGTATTATTTCATATTTGGTAGCTGTCGCAGATTTATATAATACTAGAATAGTCATGAAATGAATACCTACTTATATAAGTTGGGTATTATGTATTAAACTCTTAAAATAGCATCAATATTCAAAAAATTCTATGATTATATATTCAAAATGTAGAATATCTGAACTAATAGATTGCTTAAAAATTATTTCTGAAAATACTATAGTATGAATTTATAATTTCTTTCAATTACTATACAATTACACAAGTGTAATGTTTCTCAAATAGACTTACAGCGTCGGATTCAGTAAAATATTCATAATTTCTTGGTCCTTACAGTTGCAGTTACTTTTCATCCGTAAAATGTAGAGTTCCAATTTATTTATGGAACAAACCAATTGCCCTTTGAAATGAAAATCATCATCTAAAAAATCAATCTAGATGGAATATATAAATGATGAGTATAAATGAGTAATAAAATATTTTTTAAGTTTTAGCGCGATTGCAACAACAAGCATGTATTTAATGTCTCATATAATTTACTAACAATCGTGTATTTTCGAGGTTAATAAAATTGGTAAAGTTTCGAATAAACTGTTTTACAATATGTACAATTAAAGAACAATGAAATGTAAAGAATTGTAAAATTTTCTATTACATAAGAACCAGAGGTATAAAAACATTTTACTTACAATCATTTAGTATTTTATCAATCGTGCAGCATTTTCCAATATCATAAAAGGTAACACCATGATGAAATACAATAATTAAGCAATCTGAAAAAACAATATTTATATGTTCTAAGAAATACAAGCTATCAAAAAATTTTCTACAAACAACTTATGAGGAAAGCTAATCATCATTAATTTATATAAAGAACACATGCATTCATATGCATAGTTATTAAAAAAAATTACTACAACTACTACTAATGGTCACAATTTTGCCAGTGTCAGTATGATGATAAAAAATATATTTAGATGTATAAGATTTAGCAAGCACTATTTTAGAAGAATAGCCTAGTCTTTTTCAACAACCAGTCTATTCCTTCAGCTATATAACTGAAACTGCTTCAGAAAAAAGTTGTGAAATCAATATCTACTCATATTGGGATTGATAATATACCAATAGAATGAAAAAATGTAATTACCATTATGAAGATGAATATGCTTGGCATATTGAAATAAGTTAAGGTAAGTTATTTCACATTCAGCTAAATGAATATCCTTCCACAGTATAGAATTTAAATAAACCTCTTTGTCATTTCCACCACAATAAGTATGTTCTTTAACAGTATTTCCTCTATCAAATATTGTTAATTTAACTAAGCTTTTCCAAAGGTTATTATGCTAAAATAACAATGCTAATTAACATTTTAAAAACATTTATTAAACTTTCAGTTAAAATATAATAACATTTAGAATATAAGAAAGCTAGAAGAAATATTAGATGTGTGAGGTTTAAACTTATAACATAATTATTCTGTTAGTACACTTTGGTATGAATATAATGATTGAAGATACATGGGTGCTATTTAAATACATTTTTTTTGGGATTCAAAGTAAATTGAAGTAGATACTTAATTTTTTACACAATTTTCAGAGAATGTATTTAACATGTAACTTAAACATGTTCCTTGTAAGACAGTTCATTCTTAAGAGGGGAATATAGAATTTAATTACTTTAGCGATTAACTAAGATTTTAGTAAAAAAAACAAAACATAGGTTAAAAAAAAATTAAAAATCTATATGTTACAGATAAGATAAAATATTTACTTCCAAATATTCTTCACATAATAATTATTTCAATTTTAATTACTTTAAAATAATCTTATGAATATTTTTAAATACTACTCTCTGGAAAAATGCTAACTTACATCACAGAAGTAGGTTGCTGCTTCTCTCCAAATCTTATTTACTTGTAAACAATGATGAATATCTAATAAACTTAATTTTTTAAAGATCAACATCATTATATCAAGAGGACAATACTCCCATTTACTGATAACGTTATAATCTAGGAAACTGGTCATTTTTGCTAACAGCAAAATCATTTATAAAAATAGATATAATTTGTATCAGTATTGTTTAGATAATAATTTTATTATCTATATATATATATACATAGATAATCATTTTATTATCTATATATATATTTGTATATTTTTCACTTATTTTTAATAACAATATATACATGAAAACATAGGCGCAGAAAGTGGTTGTTCAAATCAATTGTCAATATACAAATTGACTAGTAATAGAATAATAATAGTTCAGCAAAAAGAAAAGGATATGAATTATTATGAAGCGTGTTTTTTTGTATTGTGAAATACCACTATACAAGGTAAAACTGAATTATATTGAATATTAATTCGATTGTAGAACTATGTACGGCTTTGCCTCTTTTCGACATGGTTTTAATAAAGAAAGAACAAGCAAAACAATAACACAAAATAATGTTTGACAGTCCAGATATCTATAAAGGGTGAGTTGCCATGTAACAATCCAAATGTTAAAATTTTGTGGTAAATAAAAAAAACAGTGGGTAATATAAAAAAAATGAAGATCACATACTTCTTCATATAATTAAAACAGTATCCAATATAATAGTATCGTGATTTCAGCTATAACGACGTCATACCCATCCAAAACACTTCTAGAGGTTCCCGCGCCGTTATATATAATATCCAACATATATTAATAATCACAACGTAATAAAGGCCCAACCCAATCACTGCATTTTTTGTTTGCATAGTGTGCGAATCTTACCTTTCTCTTGAAGGGCCATCAAGGCCGAACAAGCTAACGGCATGGACTCCTCTGGGCCTGTGACCACAACTCGATGTACTGTTAAAACAGTAGGGCTGGTAACACTGTAGGCTGTGGTGTCGTCAAAAACCTCTGTCTGCTTTTGATCAAATATATAAAAACTTTCTATGTTGTGTTTTGAATAAACTTTCTTGTTTTGATGTGTTTATTTATCTCTATTATAATAAAAAGTAAACTTTTTACATAAACAACAGTTAATCAATAAAAATGGTAAGTTTACTATTTAAAATTATTGAATACTATTGTGATTTGCAACACTTTACAGGTTATTGTATATATCTCATTCCTATCCAATTTTGATAGAAATGTTTATTATAAACAAAAATTTTGTTTGCAGGCTCGAAATGCTGAAAAAGCGATGTAAGTATTAATTCAATGATAACTGACAAAAAATGATCATTTGAAATTTTTAATTATATTGATTTTTCCTTTAAAAGAATTTGTTTGTTTATTAAGTAATACCAACAACTAAAATCTATCTTTTAAATTAGCATTACTACAATCTATTATAAAGTCTCAACTACAGTTAATTAATTTATAGTTTTATAATATATTATTTATGAAATTTTAGGACAACTCTAGCTAGATGGAGAGCTGCTCAAGTTCAAGAAGCTGGAGGACAGCGTGAGCGGCGGCCTTACCTCGCATCAGAATGCAATGATCTACCACAAGCAGAGAAATGGAGATTGCAAATTGTGAGAGAGATTGCAAAAAAAGTTGCACAAATACAAAATGGTAATGTTTTAATTTTTTAATATGTAAATGTATTGTTATTGTTTTTCTTAATATGAATTATTTCGATTGTGTTCAAATCTAAGTGAAATACCATGCCAATAGAATTTGACAAGCCTTTGTTAATTTACAGGTATATCACAATTGGATAAAAACAATTCCTAAAATGTATTTGAATGTCATTGTGTCTTAAAATAAAATTCAAATTTTGATCTTTATTGATCTAATAGGCCATGGAAAAATTGAAATAGTTGTATACTTTTTCAAATTTATTGTAATAGTTTATCAAATTATGTGATATTTGTATAAAATACTTAACATGGATGAAAGTTCGCTGGAACCTAAATCACACGAAGAAAGTGTAAAATCTCAAAAAGAATCAATTAATAGGTCACAAAATCAATTTTCAATAGGACTGTCTTCACCAACAACAGCTGAAAACAAAATTTCAACCCCAATTGACCAATCTCTCATACTTCCATATGCCACACAGAAACCTTCTAGTCGTCAATCTTCAAAGAGAGTTACCCCACGCACTTCAATGAATAGCAATGAAAAACATACAAATGAGCTGCCAAATCCACAAAGCCCTAAAACTGTTAGTCTGAAGTCTCAACCTTTAACAGAAAACTTAACACTCTTTACTGGCATCCAAGATGAGAATTTTACAAAGGCATCTTCTAATATTCTTACAATTAGCCCTCAAAGGTCAAACGCTCCTGTTTTAACAAACATTAATAAAATAGCCAGTATGACAAAGAAATTAACCAGTGAAGCAAATGCATTAAGAGAATCCATCAAAAGTTTAAGTCATGATATAACGAAAACAAAACAAGAACTTTCTATAGAAGATACTCAAGATGTAAATTTTCCATATCATCTATTTCTGATTGAACTCATCATAAACAGAATTCACATGAAGTGCGACTGCTTTGAGTTAGATTACAACAATCTTGTTATTGCTGCCGATTTTCTTGGCAAACAACCCATCATCCTGTATGATATGTCGTATGGTAAAGTTGTTGACTTTGACCACTTAAATGTTGGCAAATCCATCTTGTTTGCAATGACATATGATAAGATATGTAGTATTAACGAATTTACTGTAAATCTTCATCTTTCTAAGCAACCACCTTGCTCCAATTGCGTAACAAAAATTGCCGAAACAAAGATGGATTTCACAAAAGAATTCACTAAGCTGAGAGAGGAACTGTGTAAAAAATGGACAGAGGAACAGCCAAGAGATAATATTATATGTACTACATCGACGCCGCTATCTAAGCACATGTTTTATTTGTACTGCGGTGGAAGCGATCACTGTGATTCAATCGGAATGTTAGAAATAACAGTGCGAATGTCTTTTCTTGGAAAGGAAATTACAACAGCCTTCAGCGCGTCTTCTAAGCCACAGGGAACTGCATATTTAAAAAAAGAAGACAATGGAATGTCTCTTTATGCATGTCAGAATGTTGAAATGGACTGCCAAGGCAAAGTGCTACTTGATGAAGACGTACTTACGAGGCGAGAGATGCCACGTAGCATGCATACCATGTCTTCAGGCCGAGCGGAAAGTCCAGAGTCACAGTTGTCCAGTATGTCTCCACCATCCACTAGACATGGCCTCCAACATAACGTCTATCAATACGAACAAGGTATTATAAATGACATCTTGTTTTCTTGCATCCTTTTCAATTAGTAACATATATTTCATTACCTGTTTTAGATGGTCCTACCAAATATGATGAAATATTCACTAAAGTAAATTCAAACGAGCTCAAGATAAGGGTGCCTAAAAGCACGAAAATTGAAAGGATGGGAAAGTATGACAAAATTCAAGAGTTGTGTACATGTGAAGAGACTCCTTACAACACCGGTGATCAAATACAATTTCAACTGCCAAATGATAAAACATCTAATACGCGTACATCGAATATAATGTATACGCACAGAACGTACGAAAAACGTGCCGAAAATAAAGATAGAAGGATTATTAACATTACACCAAGCAATTGTCCAGTTCCAGTGGATATGGAGAAACGGCTACATCCACAAAAAGATGTGTTTATATTGAAAATAGGAAAGAAATTGGAAACACAAGACAAGAAGACAGATTTGGAAATAGAGCTTGTAACTCCAAAAGTAGCAGCGCAGCCACCCTATATTAGCCAAAACTCGACTCAGCAATGCAGTTGTAGCGATATCAAGTTGAAACCGTCGGAATCAGATTTTAAAAAGGGTAAAAAGAAGAAAGGAAAGAGTAAAACAGACTTGCACGCGAAGAAGAGTAAAAACAAAAGTGCAAAGAAATCGAAGAAAATTAAAAAATAACATTTAATGCTACCTTGATCTCAAAAGAAATATAATTTTTGTTAACGATTATTCATATTTAATTCCGACTTATATTATATAAACACCTTGAACTTTTGCATCCTTATGTTCCGAGTATTATATTATATAAATTAATAATATATAATTACAATATAAATACAAAACAATACAGCGGAATATAAATTTATACGACAGTTAATCTTCTCAAATTCATGGAAATTGAATTATTAACGATGAGGCAAACGAGCAGGAGGCCCACATAGGAAAGCGGTCCTTCGCCCATGGACACTCCTTAGATCTGGCAGGGCCACGGGTACGTCACCGGCCTTATAATATATGTGAAATGGAACCGTTTATATGTATTAACACGATGTTTTCTCAATTTCAGCTGGTTTAGGAGAATTTCGTATACGCGATTTAAATGACGAAATCAACAAGCTAATGCGAGAAAAACGACATTGGGAAGTACAGATAAAATCATTAGGCGGACCCGACCATGCTAGAGTGGGGCCGAGGATGCTGGACCAAGATGGCAAAGAAGTGCCAGGGAATCGGGGATACAAGTACTTCGGTGCTGCCAAAGATTTGCCAGGTATTTCAATTTATAAACAAATTGCTTTTACTGCGACCTTTGCGAATTTAGCGTCAGCGTAAATATCACCTACTTAATGGATGTATTGTATTTAAAGTATGTTTTTTTATATTTATTTAGGAACAACAAACAGTAATATTATAAAACTAAAACATAAGAGATAACAAATATAAACTTAATAATGATGCAACCAACTACGCTATTCTGAGATTAAAATATGGGTACTAAAAGTGAAACAGATTAAGAAATTAATGAGAGGGAGAGTTTACAAGGGTTGTGAATACAGATTTAAAATTACACAATGTACAACAAAAAATATCAATTTCAATGTATGAAAGAAATTTACAAACTTATTTTCTTTGATATATTGTATGACGTAATAAAGAAATTCTTAATGCGTCTATGAAACAAATCTCGGGAAGCTCTAATAACTATATAAGCTGACATTTACCATAGAGCATGCGATCAATTTTTTTTTATAGTATAGCGGAAAACGGAGCAAGTGGGTCTTCTATATGGTAAGAGAACGCCGCCGCGACCTCGCCACAGTCCGTACATTGGTTGTGTTGCCAGCTTCTACGCTTCTTAATCAGCATTTTTAAGGGCCTCCGATATCCTCACTCACTCAGCGAAACACAGTAGAGGTCCCGTTTCAAATACAACTACTATTTCACGCTGAGTATTCTGTGAGCCCGTGGTATCAATTGCGACGAGCCGACCCAATTAGTGCGTCCGCATATGTCTCATGGCTCTCCCACTGGTGAAAATTATTTCTAGAAAAGAATACTCTTTTATGCTTTATAAGTGATATTAGCTTTATAATGCACATTAAATTAAAGCTTGATCTAGTTTGGACAATGTAACCTTAACGATTTTGTGTAAATTTGATATCTGTGGGCAGGTGTAAGGGAATTATTTGAACAAGAGCCACCACCTCCGCCGAGAAGAACTCGCGCTGATCTCATGCGAGATGTGGATGCTGATTACTACGGATATCGAGACGACGAAGATGGTCTCTTAGAGCCCTTGGAACAAGATGCGGAAGCGAATGGTAAGTGCCTTAATGAAAGGTAGTTTTTTTAATTCTATACTGGACAACACAGCAGGTTGGTCTCCTATATGGTACGAGAACACCGCCGCCCATGAACAACCGCCCCACAGTCCGCACATTGATTGTGTTTCCGGCTTTTTAAACCGCGCATCCACGGGCTACTTTTATATAAAAAGTAGCCCGTGGTATCACTTCGGATGAGCCGGCCCAATTAGTGCATCAGCATATGCTTCAGCATGGCTGAATTGTATTTGTAGCTATAATTATAATATAATAATAACGGTTTCGTTTCAGAGGGCTGCTTATACTTAAATACTTATATTGGTCAATATTTCAAGCTAAATGTCAAAAGATGGCGCTTTCATATATATTATACGGATATGAAAAATATATTAACTAGGCGACTGTTTAGGCGACAGCAATATTTATAATACAAAATAATGATGGTTGTTCTAGTCGAAACACTTTTTAAAATAAATGTATGTCTGTCTGTCTTGTTTGTTTGAGGATATTATCAAAAGGCAAACATATGATTCAGTTACAAGCAATAATAGCATTATCTGAATACAAGCTATTATTTTTTAAATATTATTCATTACATTTTGAAACTAACATCTCAGTTATTTCCGCCCTGGTCGGCCGACAGCTATGCTTCGCCGCTGACAACTCAGCTTTATAATATATGCAGTTTTAATTTTCTATTAAAACAAACTATCCGTGATTTGTAAAATTCTTTATTAATCTTAAACTAATTCTATTTTAGCAATAGCAAGAGTAGTTGATGAATGGAAACTTAATAAAGAGCAGAATACAGAAGAAGATTTACCCGAGGAGGAAAATATTTACCCAGAAGACGTAAGTTATTCGCTGTTTTGTATTAACCGGGTGATATATTCCATGATTTGGTTATATTTTAGAACCCCATTGTAAATCGTACACATATAATTTCAGTATTCCATTGATATTCACACGTGAAAAATAGATTAATCTGTCATGAATCGTAAATGTATTTTAGAATTATTTCTAACATTTATAGGAAATTAAAAGCTTTTGTTCAGTTGATTTATTTAATGTTATAATTGCTTATACTAAAGGTAAAACATGACAAATGCTTCTTGCTTATTCTTTATTAGGAGATGCGCAGGGTTGTAACAGGTGTAGACTTAAATTTTGTTGACGATTCAGAATAACTTCTAGTAAGTTCGAGTAAGTTCTACCCAATAAAGAAGGCTTTGATATTTTTCCAGAAGTAGTTCTGGCTAATATATTGCAGGTTAGATTAGCGTCCCTATTCTCATAAAAAGGGTTTTATAGCTAATAATTTATTTATTTTGTAGCCTGAAGATAAAAGGATAGAAGACGATGAATATGGTGAAAAACTTGTTTCACACGTCGCTGTGCCATCGCAGAAAGACGTTGAAGAAGCATTGCTGAGGAGAAAGAAACAAGAGCTCTTAGAAAAATACGGCTGTTTGGACGTGAAAATGGAGGGCAGTTCATAACTTAGTTTTAAGAATAAATCTATTTTCTAAAGTATTTTCGTTTTAATCTGATGCAAAAATTGCAAATAATCACTGAACACTCAACGTGAAACGATACTTGTACTGTGTTTCGCTTACTGAGTGAGAATATCAGAAGCCCATAAAAATGCCGCTTAAGTGGCGTAAAAAGCCGGGAGTACAACCAATGAGCGGACTATGGCGCGGTTTTCCATGGGCGGAAGTGTTCTCTTACCATATAGGAGACCCACTTGCTCCGCTATACTATAAAAAATCCGAAAAATAGTTGGGGAATGTAATAAAACAATAGCTTCTGTGTACCATATTTATTTTGAATCACTTTAATATTCATATTTAAGCAAAATATACAGAGATCGTAAATGTTCGTATATCATTTAACTGTTGCACAGATATATGTACTATGTTCACTCGCACACCTCATGATCAGCAAGATAGGTCTACTATAACAGGCCAACATGAGCATTTAGGACGAAGTATTTAATAATCATAAATTGTTAATATCTGTAGCTTATATTTAATGCGAGTTAAAAACCATCATTATGTACGAAATTTGAAAAGACTCCATATTAATTGAAACTATTGTAGCTGTTATATTCTTAAATAAAATGACCAGACTTCGGAATGTATAAAATTCAATAATTTAGCAGCCATCAATAATTCATTTTAAATAAATACAATTTCACAACTACATAATTCAATAAGAAAATATAATTTGTTTTAAATTATCATCTATATACATGACAGTGGATGGGCTTGGAATTGCAAAATTGGGACTAAATTGCTACTCTATATTCCGGAAGAAAACAACTATTTATACTTTCATAACAGCTTCCATTTAGTCTTAATATTATTTCGAATTAGAAACACCAAATATTTTAATACTAGCTAAGTACCAGTTCAGACTTTGTCTAAAACAACAATAATTGTGATGTTCAATATTTAGCTATATATGAAAGCTACTTAATAATACTTTCTTTACATAGTATATATTCTACGATAATATTGACTAAAGATGGATCCAAGTACAATAACAAATTAAATGCGTGCATCCTTTGTAATAGAAGCAAATATTTATAAAATGACGGTTACTTTGTATATAAAATTGAGTATATTCTTTATTTTACTATTATTTTATTGCAAAAATAATTGATCCAAAGCTCAATACTATTATATCTGACAGTGAAGCCGTTCCATGTTTTCTAACACTACTTTTCAAGTCTTAATACACCTTCATCTAATATATAAATATATTAAATTGTTTACCAATTATATAAAATTAAAAAAAATATTTACATAATCATCTAAGCACGTTACAAATAATAAAGATCGATGATAATTTTCTTTGTTGATGTGGGAAAATACACTAGCATTTAACATTTTTTATTGCCTAATTTTTAACTGCGGAAAATATATACAAAAACCGAAACAAATTACGCCTTTTAGGTTTTTGTACATAAAATAATTTAATACTATTGAGTATGTAATCTTACGTCTGGAACAAGTTCTGTTGCTTGGTGTCGTTTTCGAATTCGGACCACGCGTTATTCAACTCCATAAATATCATTTTCGCAATGTTCTCGTTTGGCGTTCCCATTTGCTGAAAAAAATTAATTACATCATATTTTGCAATTATTTTATATTATCTGTATACAAATACAGATTAAAATAAATATCCAAAATCTAGATAGCGTCTTAAACCACCAGCTGTTATTATAAGCCTGGGTGTTTGACAAAGCCGGAGTTGAGTCATCTTCGTCTTCATCATCACTTAGGGCCTCGTTGTGTGCATTATTTACATTCTCAATAAGATGAAGTGTCACGCGTTAGAGTGCCCTCGGCTGGTCGTATTAAACGAGATGACGAACCGTTTTAAACGTTAAGAAATGTATGAAAATAAGTCTCAAGTTGCAGGGTATGGCAAAAAGTGGCGTATTATGCAAGAATTTTTTTTTTGAAAGGGCTATTTGCTGTCGGCCATAGCCTTTACAGCTTCAAACGGTCTTTTGGAGCGAGATCATATTAATCGTGATCTTCTTAAACGGGTTCTACTGTATATTCAAAGCTTACCTTGTCCGGGTGTACGGCCAGACAAGCCTTCCTATAATTCCGCTTCACATCAGCCGGGGAAACCAGTTGCGACATGTCGCAGCGATTCCATCTGCAGTCCTCCCAGACCACGGTATGCAAAGAGCACAGTAGCGCGCGTATGTTTGCCTTTTTACCCTCCGTCTGTAAATATATGAATATGATTTAATTTTTATTTTTTTTATTATATAGCGGACAACGGAGCAGGTGGGTCTCCTATATGATAAGAGATCACCGCCGCCCATGGAAAACCGAACCCCGGTCCGCGCATAAAGTATAATTAAATGATTTTTCAACTATTTATAATAGTAATATCGTTTCGAACCATTTAAACTCATAATTTATTAATAACAATTTTACTTTTAAACTAAGTTAGTAATACAACACTAACACTACTTAATATTAAATATATAATAACATTTTAATTTATAATTTTAATTGCGCCGGCTCGTCCGAAGTGATACCACCAAATACTCAGCGTGAAATGGTGCTTCTACTGTGTTACGCTGAGTTTGGATATCGGAGGCCCTTAAGAAGGCCGCTAAAGTGGCGTAAAAAGCGGCCAACACGCCCAATGCACGGACTTTGGCGCGGGTACGTAAAATCATTTCCCTTACCCATTCATGAATTTTTAACTTCTCCGGATCCATTTCTTTGACCATTTCCTCTTTCCTCATGGCGTTCATGGTCTTGGGTCCCGTGTCTCGTTTCGCGAAGTCATATCCCTGGCTGCCCAAGAGATCTCCAAAGACGTCGGCTGGTTTTTTCACCTTCTCTTCGGCCGCCTTTGGCGGATCGAAATGGCTTCGGCTGAAAAATTAAAATAATTATAGATGTGTCTTTCCTAAAAGCATTTTGTACCGCACTCCATCACTTTAGAATCAGCTGCATATTTCCAAACCAATACGAATTGGAGACCTTCAAGAAAAGAGCTTACACACTTCTTAAAGGCCGGCAACGTACCCGCGGTACTGCAAGGACTAGGGATATCCATGGGCGGAGGAACACTTACCCTAGGTGAGCGTCTTGTTTGTTTGCTACTGTTTCCATAAAAAATCGTATAAACTTTTGCATAGGCCCAAATTTTTCGATCCATACGTATATATGGCACGTTATTATATTATACAAAAATATTGAAAGCAAACAATTATATTGCCTAACGCTTCTTATCTCAATTGACTAAAAGCATTTGGAGAAAGCCTACCTGTAATCAGGCTGTTGAGGAGTTTGTGCTCTGTGAGATGGCGTGTGCGCCGGAGACGCCCTCGGAGTAGTCAAAGGCGAAGGACCAACACTGGCAAAGGCGTTCACGGTGTTCGTAGGCGAAGGGCCAACATTTGCAAATGCATTCGCGGTATTTGTAGGTGAGGGACCAACACTGCCAAACGTATTTGTGTTTGTGGACGTAGGGCCAACGTTGGTGAATGCAGGCGCCGTTGACGTAGACCCTACGTTTGTATTGGGCAAATTTCCATCAACATTTGAATTATTGGATGTATTCAAGCCTGCCCCCAAAGCGCCCAAATCGGCAAAAGGATCATTAGTTGCCTGGGCCTTCTCAAGTGGCACGCTTTGGCAGCGTCCTGAAAACGTGATAAAACTAATTAAATTTAAAAAGTAAGCTACAAATACAAAACTTGTATATATATATATTTAAACCGATTAAATTTTTATGACATCGGTTCTATAGCAATCAATAAACCAGACCGCGGTTGTCCATGGGCGGCGGTGATCTCTTGCCTGAACCTCCTGCTCCGTTGGCTGCTATACCATAAAAAATATAAAAGAAATTTATATTTATTATACCTTCTTCTTTAATCAGTTGTGGAGTTAAAAGCGGCTCTTGTTTGGGTAATGGATCGTTCAAGCCGAACGGATCAAAGTTGGTAGGGTCGCTTGAATTCACATTTGGTGTGGCTACACTCGTAGGCGGAGGAGGCAAATCACCGAAAATATTCTCAGTAAATGGCTGAAATGATTAGTAATACGAAATTAAATTGGTTCAATTGGCTACAGTAGATAAAAACAAAAATAGTAAGAATACATTTTTATTACACGCAAAATTCCACTGAATCAAACTTATCATAGGATTTCATAATCACTAATCAAAGTACTTATAAACAAGCTTACGCCGTTTCAAAACCGCCAGTGCAGACATAACCGCAACAAACTCAAACATTTTCTACAATAACGGAACTTTTGGTCAGTGTCAACACAATTTACTGCCACATGTATGCAATGCAATATTTTTATTCAACATAAATACAAAAATGCAGCTGGTTGAACGTCAAAATCAGTCTACCACCGGTTCCAAGCGAAGCCCACTGAGA
>DWCF01004579.1:0-16051 GCA_018230265.1 Delias oraia | reverse complement strand
GTGGACTTGACAGGCTGATGATGATGATGACATTTAATTTTATTCTACAAAAATATGTGACTTCAGATGTGTGTGTGAATGTTTGACGATAAAAGCGGTTACATTTATGTCAAAATTTGCCACCATAGACAAGGCTATTTAAAGTAGAGGTTATTGAAAAATATTTAATTTAATTTATTTATTTAATTTATTTATACATCGCAGAGAAATGCTTGTTATTTTGTATAATGTATTTACAGCACTCGTTCCGGCTGTTGGATATTAAATTGACATGTATAACGAAACGTGCGTATAAAATTAATTACGCCAGTGTTTAACGTATAGACGTAGCCGGTTGAATTTTGAATGTGGCGTGATTACGTAGCCGCCCGTCCGCCTTCCTGCCCGCCTTCCCGCCCGCGACATGCAAATTTATATTTTCACATCGGCCTCTACTAAAAGTTTATTCCCAACGTAATGTTTTCCTTCCATTACCTATGATTTGAAACGTTTCAGGGGCATTGAATAATATAACATTCCAGTTAAAAGAGAGCGTTCTTGAATACATATTGGTCTTCTTATCTTAATTGTTTCTTACCTTAATTTCTTACTTGGGAGAGCCATGGTAGAGCATATGCTGACGCACAAATTGGGCCAGCTCGTCCGAAGTGATACCACGGACTCACAGAATACTCTGCGTGTAACGGTACTTGCACTGTGTTTGGCAGAGTGAGTGAGGATATCGGAGGCCCTTAAAAGTGCCGTTTAAGCGGCGTAAAAATCCGGCAACATTACCAATGCGCGGACTGTGGCGTGGTTGTTCATGGGCGGTGGTGTTCTCTAACCATATAGGAGACTGAAGATACTGATAATGAATGCCACATGTTCATTTTATTATTTGAGTGATATATAGCAAATAGAGATATATATATATATGATATACAAATTTCTATGGATTATTTAAATGAATTTAAAGTGCGTAAATTATAATCACGTTATAATGGGTTATGTAATGGTGCAAAGGTAAAACTGATATTGGAATAGTGAATACTTTTAAGCCGTAAAAATATTATGGTTCCCATAGGTAACTTTATAGGAATATAAAGTTACGGGTAAATATTTTTCCGTGACAAGAAATTTGATTTAGAATAAATTTTATGCAAATAAATTTACTGTATAGGGCTCTCTAACTGATAAATGACATGCTTGATTTCTCTTTACATGAAACAGACACACACATACTAAGGCACAATTCCATACATTCGCAACACGCTCACATATTTACATACTTTTGTTCAATTTTACTTTTAATGCACCCATTTATCCGCGGTTGCGAGGAGGGAGCCTGGAGATTCTGTCATACAGGTTTTGAGGCTAGTACAGACTCCAGCTCTCTCAAAGGTCTCGATGTGTTTTTGAGAAATTTACTAGTCTATTTGGTAGTCATGTTTATCAAATTTTTTTGTGCTATAATTTTAGTATAAATTAATAAATTTATATATAATAAAAAGCAACCGTAATCAGAGACCGTATGCCGTAAATGAAATGCGATGACGCGAAAATGGTAAGGATCGCGGTAAGCCAGGAACCTCTCTCGCTGCCCTTTTGTGTAAAAGCTGTTACTCTATAAATACATGTTCAATCTTATGTAGCGCTTGAGTTTCGCCGAACTTTTATTAAAAATCGTCACTTTTCATAATGGTGTAGAAAGTTTCCCGTTTACCGTTGTTGCAAACTTTGTCACTGAATGTTTCGACAGGCAACTTCGCGCATTACAAACACTTTGCGTCAACAATTTCTCATTTGTTCAACACTTTGCAAATAAAGCCTTTGAAAATTAATTATCCTCTAACTCCTTTATATTAGCAAGCTGAAACAATTTGCCATATGTTGTGATTTAGAAACAACTTGATTGCATAAGCATGCATAATTTTATCTATAAACTATATTTTACTCAATTATCTTAAAGTTTTAGGATATACTACAAGAATATTATTGTTTTATATCAGACAGAGATATATTTTAACACACATGTCTGTGTCTTGTATTTATCGGCCGGTAATCGACATGTTTGATGTAATATTATTGTTTCAGGTCAATATGCATGGAATTGTTCTCGGATATAAGCTGTGATTCACTAAGGATTAGCGAGAAAATATTGTTTGAAGGAGGCTTTGGTAAGTTACAAGAAAACATATATAGTATTGGATAATTATTGATTGTTAAAAGTAAATATTATATTTATATCTTTTATACATATAGCGTTATATCTAGCTATTTTATATATATTTTTATATAAAAGCGGTCTTTCGCCCATCTAGTCCTTGCATAGCCGCGGATATCGGCCTTTAAGAAATATTTACGCTCTTTATATGTGGCACATATATATCTTTTTATGTGGTACAAAATGCCCTAAAAACGCTCAGTTGTGGGACGACAAACATCGAGGTGAAAGCGATAAAACGTTGCACTCTGCCTCGATGTTCGATGATGAAA
The DNA here is from genome assembly GCA_018230265.1 of Delias oraia. Taxonomy (NCBI): domain Eukaryota; kingdom Metazoa; phylum Arthropoda; class Insecta; order Lepidoptera; family Pieridae; genus Delias; species Delias oraia. The sequence continues at coordinate 13,576 of DWCF01004579.1, read as the reverse complement.
TTCAGCAGAAAGTATCAATCCAAAAAGCTCCTCCGAACATTCCTCGTAATAAACAGGGTAGAAGATGCTGAAACCGCAAGGACACACACTTTAGTATTGGTTGATCCATAAGAAGAAAAGTAGATTATTCTTCTATTAAGAGTATTATAATAATTAAATAGAAGTGAAGCTAAATTACCCACTTTAGATTTATACTCGTACGATCAATTTTATTATCTTATATTGCATTTTTACACGATTTATTATTGCAGTTAAAAACAAATATGTTAATAGCGTCTTATTATTTAAGTAAACATTTTATGATGGTTATAAAATACTAGGTTTTACCGCTAAAAGGTTCTAGTCCATGGTCTAGAAATATAACTTGCGGCTCATAATAGGACAGGTCATAAATATTATGCTTAGCTCAGTCCCTGGAGTGCTGCGGTTAAGAATTACTGTGTCAGAACTGAGCACGGGTGACATCTTTGTCATGTCTGGATACTTTCTTCTCGTGGTAGGATGCTTTACGATTCGGTACTCTTAGCATAGAACGTTTGTAATTTTTAGAAAAATTCTGTAGATGTTAAAATGTGAGACATTACAGCATCAAAACATTATAATTTTTAATTATAACGTTTTCAAACAGTGCAGTGTTTCGAAAAGTGATTGAGGAGATCGGAGGTCCTTAAAAAGTGCCGCTTAAGCGGCGTAAAAAGCCGGTAACACAACTAATGCGCGGACTGTAGCTCGGTTGTTCTTGGGCGGCGGTGTTCTTTTACCACAGAGGAGACCCGCCTGCTCCGTTGAACGCTATAGAATTTAAAAAAAATGTTTTCTATAGTCTAGTTACGTACTTTGAAGTATTTTATTTTGATAACATTTGTATAATTCTTTCTCTTTTAAATACTATTATTAAATTTATTTCTTTGAGTTTTAATTTTTACGTATTTATGGACCATATGTTAGTCAGTGAAATATTTTTGTACAATACTATAAGATGGCAGTGTAGCCATCTGTAAACAAAATAAACGTTTGGGTGGTTGCGGTTAATTTCTAAGATGTAGAAAGAAATAATTAAAAAATTTGTTGGTATATATTTTCACTTCTATTCGTTTTGTTTTTTTAGTTCATTTTTTTATGGTATATCGAACAACTTCGCAGGTAGGTCTCCTATACCGCACTACAGTTCGCGCATTGGATGTGTTGTCAGCTTTAAACGCCGCCTTAGCGGCATTTTTTTAATGGCCTCCGATAATATTTATTTAATATCTAAATAACTGTGGAGCAACTTAATTTCAAAGTCATTGGTGTTTACTACTCGCATAATATATTTTAATATTTAGCAGCGTTCTGTAGAAACTGGGAGCTTTACGGCCACATCCAATAAACACAAAGCTTGGCTATCAACGTTTTAAAAACCCCGCAGGGGACGTGAAAATAATTAAAATTCTCGAACCGGACAGAAATTTATATCTAATATTATTTTTTAGTACAGGTAAATGTTATCTTAATCACGTATATACGTGTAAACTATTGTATTTTACGTACATAGTGTTAAGTTTAGTGAAAGTTATTGAAGAAAGGACAATTTTGTTGGTCCTGTCTGTTCAGGACATGTAATTTTAGCACACGATTTATGAAATGATTTTTTACCATATTTTGTAGTTATAAATCTCCATAAACATTAAACAACCAACATTGTATGAAATCCTATCCTAAAAATTTAAACCTGTTATATTTTTATAAGAACTAGTTTACATAAGTGATGATATTGAAAAGCATTTTAGATCGCTACATTGCGTTTCTTTTGCAATTTCATCCCCGTATATAATACATATATGCATATTATGTTGGAGACTACAGTGAATTTTTAAAATATTTTCAGTTGTTTTAAAACCATTAAGTATAACAAATTCGTAGGACGTACGACGTAGCGACTTAGGATAAGTGGTTCTCTGCCCATAGACAACCCTATTTGCAGTACTGCGGGTATGTTGCCGGTATTTAACAGATAAATACGCTTTTTTTTTAAAGTCCATAAGTCGTATTAGTTTGGAAATACCTCTGTAGGATGCAGATTCTAGAAAGTGCGTGACAGAAAACGTCTTAAAAACGTTCGGTTATGTACGACAAATACCGAGGTGATACGGATGAAACTTCGTATTCTGCCTTGATGTTCAATAATATTAAGAATAAAATCGGTAAAGTAATAACTTCAATGAGTTTCAATGAGGCGCTGTGCCAAAAATAATCATCTTTAAGCATACCTTACCCCTTCTCCACGTAATATCCTATACAAACCCAGGTTCGCTGATATAAGTGTTCATTAGTGCTGTCACATACAAGAGGTATTATCACCTTTCATCTCGCATTGTAACAAATAATATTTTCCCCCGTTAAGGGCAAATGGTTTTCTTCTAGCCACCAACGAACAAATATATTGCGATTTGCTCCTTCATTTTCTCGCAAGGTATTTTATTGCTTTGGGGTCGCTCATAAATTTCCTACTCACTCACAGAGAAAAATAAGGCCCTAGCTTAGAGCAAATTGTTGCGAGAAAATCCTATCACTGCTGTATTATCACCTGCGGACCGGGAAATGAAAATATATCAGCAAATAAAATAGCAAAGAATAGATTTTTGTGACCCAGTCGTAAATCATAGATTTTAATGTTTATTTTTGGCAAATCAGAAAGATCTCGTACTCAACGTCTTTTAAATAGGTGTTATTCTCAGTAAATTTGGATTTGGCTAGTACAGAAGATTAATTAATATTTGTTACTTTTATGTATTTTTAACAAACATATCCATTAATACATACGGGCTATATCCTAGCTACAGGATTCATTCTATTCCTGCCAAAATGGGTTTAAGTCCAAATTAGTGTATTTAATTTACCCACAAAAGTCCTGAAACGAGTTTTGTGCCAGATAAAGTTCTCAACTAGGATAGAAACCGGGATTAAATTCCTACGACCAGTAAACATGTACTATACAATCCCATTTCGAATGATATCCAACCTTTATTTGAATATTAAAATAAAGGTTTTTATATTGAAATTGAGGGAATCAAAGAATAACATCTGTGTTTAGTAAACGACGTCCGAATGGTGATTTGGCATATATTTAATACCTACAAATTTTATATAATATACTTAATTCGTTAATCTACTTAAATTTTAGGCTATAATACTTAAAAGTACTTTTAAAATATACTATTATAAAATAACGAAATTTGTTTTAACGTAAATATGTTATTTTTGAGTAAGTGACCTAAAAATTCGCCTTCCGAATTTATATACTGTGAACGTTCGCAAGTGCGAACTTAATTCGACCTGAAAACTGAACGTGCCATTAAAGTATATTAAAATAATTTTGCTATAATGAACGCGAGCGTGTCTTTGGCTGGATCAAATTTTCAGTAAATTCTGGACTACAGTGGTTACTTGGGCAAAAGGAAACTTTTGAAATTGGAATAGTTCACCGGATATTTCCCGCCTGACATCCATCTCGGTGGAGGTGGGAGCTCGGCGTTCAGGGGGTTAGGGGTGGCGAAGAATTTTTTTTATTTTCATATGTCAAAAGCTCGTTTTGTGAAGCATCTATTGTTCCGACGAATAACGAGGTTATCGTATAAACTTCTTTTACATAGAACTCTCAATTTTATATATACGTTGTATTCTATTATTTTTTATATTCTCTCTTGTTCAACTTATCAAAAAGGTAACTGAAGGAACTTTTTGCTCTCTGGCCCTAATTAACAGGTAACAATAAGTGTTTGTCACGCCACCTTAAAATTTATGACTTCCTTGGAAGTGTTCATGAATCTTCGCCGTATCACTGTTTTGAGTTTTGATTACTTAGAACTGCCAAAATATTATATTTTGTTTCAATGTATGCTGTAGCAATAGGAGTCTGATATTTTAAAAAGTTCTATTGATTTAGCTTTACAGACATGTTTTATTAACGTTAAAACTTTATTCATGTTAAATGTCTTCAATGCGCGTATAACATTGACACGAATCTTACGTAGAGCATCAGAAATTCTGTCCTGTATCCAGAAAAGTATCCTATTCGGTTGTAAATTTTTAGCTTGGTCGCTCGATTTACGGCGTTATAAATTCTCAACGAATGCGGATAGTAAAACGGAAAAGGATGAATTTTTCAACGAGTCACATTCCGTACAACCCCCTTCATGGAATATAGCGAAGGCTTTGTTCTCTATTGTTTATGTATAGATTATATTAGTAGGTAGAGAAAAGGTTTTTCTTTTAAAAGTTACCATTTCAATTTTTGAAACAAATTTTCAAAAATTGAAACGGTATCTATTGAGATATTTATAAGAAAAACTTCTTATGTGCTAACATTGCGTTAACTTTCACGTCAGTTTTGACAACAAAGGCAGTCATCATCGTAGTTTATTGTAGTCAAAATAAAAAGTTGTTTTGTTGTCAGAGTGGCGGTGCTCATTAGCGGCAAAGAAGGGTTGTGTTCGCGGTCACAGACGGAAACGAGCAAAACGCTCTTCAGGTAAACTCTTCAAATACTCCCACATATTTTAATTTGTAGTTTTTACATATATTAAGATTTATTTAGCCACTAACTATGTCAACTTTTATGTTATCGTTTTTCTTTAGAGTATTAAAATATTTTAAAATGCCATATTTAAATTGAAATTGAAATCCACAAAAGATTTACTATTATTTTACTGTCTATTATATTTACTATTTTTATGTTGGACAATAACATTAGAGGTTATAATCCTGAAACTAACACCTCAGAAAAATTCACACAACTCCTATTTAACGGTAAATGTTAATAATTAAATTTAAGCTTACATTTTAATGGGAAAACGCTAAAGTTTGGATATCAGAGACGGCTACTCTTTTTATTTTTGAAAACGATTATTGAAACGAAATAATGAATATTGTTACTGTTACATTATATTTCAACATGTAATAGATTTTCTTATTATATTTTATGTGTCTGTTGTAGAATCAGCTCCGGAGTTAGTGTACACATTCATAGAGCAAGCGGTGCAGCCTGGTGGTCCAGTAGCCCTAAAATGTTCAGCCCTCGGAGATCCGACCCCTCGTTTCCGTTGGACCCTCGATGGACAGCCCATACCCTCACATCACGGGTAAATCAATCAAAATTAATCTCTGTAATATTTTTATAGCGACCATCTTTGCCAAAATCGATACAACAGAGTTCTACATGAAATCAAATTCACATCGGAATGTTATTAAAAAGGTCTTATTCATTTCTCAATACCGCTCCGAATTCATGACTTGCTGATTCGTTTTACATAAAACAGAGTGGTAATTTAAAACACAAAATGGAACTCATTATATGTCATCGATCCATCTTAAAATCGGTAACCAGAAAGTTTAATGTATGTTTTTAAATGACAAACATATTAAAATAAATTAATTCGCTTAGAAGCAACAATGCCACATGATCGATATAATATACACCTAAACCTTAATACTTGATATCTTTCTTGTTTCGCAAATTTCACTTTGTGTCGTAAAGTAACCATTTGAATAAAATTCATTAAAATAATTAAAATTGATTTGGTCATAAAGTAGCGGAAAGACTTGTCATGTGAATTGTATTAAATAAATTATACTAAGACGCAAAGTCAGGTTTGTTATACCTTTTATAATTTAAAAGGGACTGGACAGATTTTCAGGAAATTTGGAATGGATTAAGGTATCGGCGAGTTTTTATTCGACTTCAAAATGAAGAGTAATGTTTTAGCTATCGGTTTTTCAGGTTTGGAGAATCCATATATTGCTAAGATTTCATAATTGAACTCGGTAGGTGGCGTAGCGGTCAGAACAACTGCCGGGTTTATTAGTAATAAATATTTATTGCTACATATACACCAACGTCTTCCAGTTTCCGTTAAAAATGTATGAGAAAATACACCAGTTTTATATCTTTGTGAAAATCGTTACTCGAAAGGTTTAAAAAACAATAAAGCCTCTAATAGCTATCTTAGAAAAACAGAAGTCTTTTATTAAAAGGTCTTTCACGATTCAGCATAATACCGCCGAGTCAGTGAATATTCAATTCTGTTCCATTTCATTCCGACATTTTTCTTATATCTTGGGAATATTTTTAACGTAGCCGAGCCATAAATTGAAATATCTTGTTGAATGTTAAGATGAACAGATAGGTTCATTTTTTATAAATATGTATACTAACTGTAATAAATGTTATCAATTATAAACTAACTTTTAGGAATTCGATATTTTTCTATTGAAGTAGGAACCTATAAAGAGTGTAGTCTAGGTCAATTTTCCGCAAACTTTTTGTGTTCAAGGTTTACGGAAAGGTAAATTTATAAAGGTACGCCACAAATAAAAATCATCTCATGTAATTATTAATCAAGATTTATTTATTAAATACCAAAACAATTAAATAAAAATGCGCTCGCGTAAATTTATACGTGTACCTAAAACTTTTTCCTATCCTTACTTATTACTTAACATAAGTTTAAAATACAACCTTATTTTTCCGGGGCACACCAATTAACGACCAAGGTAAACCAGTGTACGGTACACACTTTGCGGAACACTGGTCTAGGTTACGAAATGTTTTATAGGGCCATAATATCAGAGGGGCGTGAGAGTGGTCCTTCAGGCGTGGGCGGCAGTCATAACTACGTGGTTTCGACGTTAAGCCTGGGCGGCGCAAGAGTGGAACACGGAGGCCGTTACGAATGTCGTGCGGTGAACACGCACGGCACTGTAGCACATTTAGCACGTCTCAATGTTTACGGTATAATAGATAATTAACTACTTATGATTATAATTTAATTTATAATTTGTTCGGTCTCTGGAAGGGTTTAACAGTGCCCGGGCGAGTGTTTTAATATGGTGGCTGCCGTGGGAGAGCCATTCTAAAGCATATGTTAACCACTGATTGGTCCGGATCGTCCGCAGTGATACCGCGGGCTAACAGAATACTCATCGTGAATTGGTAGTTGTACTTGAAATGGTACTTTTACTGTGTTTCACTGAGTGAGTGAGGATATCGAAGGTCTTTAAAAATGCCGCTAAAGTGCCGTAAAACTCCGGCAACACAACCAATGCGCGGAGTGCGGCGCAATTTTCCATGAGTGGCGGTGTTCTCTTAACATATACAGACCTGCACCGTAGTCCGCTAAACCATAATAAACAAAAAAATATATTCCGAAAAAAAAGACAACTCGACAGCTGGAGGTATCCTTGGGCGGACGGCCGCTTGCTTATCCTAGGTGAGTCTTCTGGTTTGCCACCATTTTCGTAAATAAAGAATATATAGTTGCGTTGCCGGCTTTTTACGCTGAAACATCCTCTGACCTTAGATATCCTTACACAGTCAGCAGTACAAGTATTCACCGTGGTGATCCCACACAATATTTATTAATTACTTGCGATCTGGTTTGTGCTTCGCCACGTATAAAGTTTCATACTGAAAGCAAAATTCCCATTATCAAAATGATCCGCCATATATTGAATTCATTTGATTACAAAACATGTAATAAATGAAGAACCACTCGACCGGTTTCTGCAAATCTCACGTAAACCATCTACTAAATAGTCCAAACAAAGCCTAAACATATAAATTGGATAGATGAGCCCGTTCTTGATGTATAAATTTACAACGAATAGTTGCATTGATTTTTATATATTTAGATATACCTAATTTAAAAAAGTATTTGTACCAAATCTATTAAAAATTAATACATTTTTTTTATTTACATGGTACTGATAGATTAGATTTTAATGTCATTATGATTATAGGCCCACCATACATACGAGCTATGAACCCAGTGAAAGCGGTGGCTGGAGCTGAAATATCTATTTGGTGTCCGTACTACGGCTTTCCGATAGAGTAAGGATAAACTGATATTTGATAATTAATTATTATTTCGAAGACTTCATAATTTCTTCTTACAGCTCAGTAAAGTGGGAAGGGGGAGTTGTTTCTGATCCACGGTACCAACAGCAGGATGGCCGACTCACTATTGTCAATGTGGACAAGAATAGGGACCAAGGTGGCTGGACCTGCTCCGTAATGACTCCAGGAGGAGAACTAGCTAGAAGAGAGGTGAAGGCTATAAACACTATTTCTGTTAAATAATTTTTAAACAACTTTAAATAACCAGTGAGCTTCTGAAGGAAAATTATATGCTTTTATTCGAAGCTTCTGTTTGAAGTAATCTTTTATACATTGTATTACTGCAGTTGAATTTCGCTAAGACGTCTCAAAGACTAGATATACAAATTTAAGACATAACTACATTATTTTAGTTTAAAAGACTCACTAAACATCACCTCCATAATTCCAATGACACTAAACCAAAAAACATATATATATATTTAAAATATATTATCAATAAATCAAAGTTTAGCCTTTTTTTGGGAGGACCACATAAACAAATTGGCATAGATAAACCAACTATAATTGTATATTTAGCGTCAAAAAAAATTAAAACTTATGAGTTTTTTGTTGTTTCTTCTCATAGAAGCATATCTTTTGAACCAAATGTAGCTTTTTTATTGTAAATTCATTTGCAAAAGTGCCCCTTATATGGCCTAGTTGAATAAATGCTTTTGAATTTAATTGGTGTATTTAATCTTAGTAGGTGTAGAGAAACTTCATTTATTTCTTGGTAATAGGTGCAAGTATCTGTAGTGTCCCCACCGGTGGTATCTTTGTCACCACCTCCCGTGCTGCGTGCAGCCGACCGCGCCCAACTTACCTGCACTGTCACTTCTGGGGATATGCCTGTCTACTTCTCTTGGCTGAAAGATCGCCTGCCCGTCTCCACTGCACTACAGGTCACGACCCAGATAAAATATTATAAAAGAATATATCTAAGAGTATATATATGTACCTCGAACTATTATAGAATGTATTTAGCTTTATTTAAAAGCAATGACTTTTTAAAATGAGTAACACATCAACGAGGTAACGGCAACGTTACCTCGTTTTAATATTTATATGAATCTTTTGATTGTACCTACTTCCATTATTTTTTTTAAACTTCTACAAAGACACAATAGCAAAACTTACGCGTTATAAAATTAAAAAGGTAAGTTAAATTAAGGCAGCGTTCGGCATACAGCCACCAGCCAGTGTTGAAGAGGTAATTCGCCGTCCTACCCACCTACAAACAAGAATAAACAAAAAAGAGAGAATGAAGAACCAACAGAAAAAATGAAAATAAACAAATGAAAGAGTGGTAAAACAAAAAGAAGACATTATTTGAACAGATACGTACCTACCTTTTGAGAGACGCACTAATTGGGCCGGCTCGTCCGAAGTGATACCACGGGCTCACAGAATACATGGGCGTGTAAAGGTAATTTTATTTGAAACGGTGCTTCTACTGTGTTTCGCTGAGTGAGTGACGATATCGGAAGCTCTTAAAAATGCCGTTTAGGTAGGATAACACAACCAATGCGCGGACTGTGAGGCAGTTGTCCTTGGACGGTGGTGTTCTCTTACCATATAGAAGAGCTGCTCCGTTGTTCCCTTTTTGAAATTAATGTGTTAGTATTATAATAATAAGGTGGTATTCATTTATCTCTTATGTTCTTCACAGATCTTGGTGTATTGGTTATTCAAAAACTGTTTTAATTTTTAAGACGTTCATAAATGGTTGAATTTTGTAGTCCTATGTGAAATAAAGATCTTTTCTATGATTTGATTAGGTGGAAGAGCGGGGCGCGGAGTTTTACAGCATGTTGGTGTTCAAGAGGGTATCAGCAGTGCACAGCGGGGTCTACACTTGTGTGGCTACTAACGCAGCTGGGCGAGCCAATGCCTCCGCAGAACTCGCGGTCAAAGGTACTGGAATTGCCGTTACAAATCCATAGCAAAATAAATGCGATCCTGGAGCAGCAGTTAATATTTTCAGTAATTTTGCTTGATATATACTGGTAGTGAGATGAAAATCTACGTGTACAGAGAACAAATGAGCTGATTTGTTTAAATTGAGTAGAATCAATGTGGCTATTTACTTGTGAAATAAATCGTTTAATATATTTTATACTTTCGCGAGATTTTGAGCTCATACTAGATCGGCATTACTTATATCATGCCAAACTCGAATTTAGTGGAAAATCGTACGTACGCGGAAAAATTATGTTTTGTTTTCATGAGTAATATGCTCGCCTAAAGTCTATAATGTTCCTCGGATCATGGCTCTAACAACTTAAAACTTTTCCGTCACACTTGCAACTTTGTGTGCGAAAACTCGGCGATAAGCGGTAAATTTTAAACCACTTAGAAAAATGACTTTGCAGTCTTTCATTTATATACTGAAAAGTTTACAAAAATTAAGGCAATTTTCACTAAAATATTGTCATTTAGCTTAGAAATACTAATCTATAATAGAGATAGGCTATTGCCTCGTAGCCTAATGGTTTTAAAAGTGTACCATGTAGCGAGTGGTATCGAGTTCGAATCCCGGTCCCGACAATTATAATTTAATTCATAATTTATTCGGTCTCTGGAAGGATTTGACAGTAGCCGGACGAGTGTTTTAATACTGTCGCACCCGTAGGCGAGCCATGCAGAAGGATACGGTGACGCGCACTACTTGGGCCGGCTTGTCCGATGTGATACCACGGGCTCAAAGAATACTCAGCCTGAAACGGTATTTGTACTGTGTTTCGCAGAGTGAGTGAGGATATCGGAGGCCCTTAAAAGTGCCACTTAAATCCGGCGTTAAATCTGGCGTAAGAATCCGGCAACACAACCAAACCGCGGACTGTGGCGCAGTTGTTCATGGTCGCGGTGTTCTCTTATCATATAGGAGACTCAGCTGCCCCGGTGTCCGCTATAGAATAAAAGAAATACGTAACCGACTAATAGATTTTTCATAGATAGTTTTCTATATTCAAAAATAATTTTAGGATAAAATTATATAAAGTAAATCAATATTGTATCGAAATTTTGCTTGTATCATCAAAAGGAAGATAATTAAGTCTTACGTCAATTTTGATGCTATAATACATCATACGGAGCGCCAATAATTATTTTAGCATAACCGAATCGGTTCCGTTTTGAACACTCTTAGTATACAGATTTTAATACAGAATTACGTTTGAATTGGCATTAAGAAAATGTAAAAGATTAAGTTTCTTTATATATTTTAGGTTACATTTTGATTAGAGGAGAATTCTATCATAATATTTCTAATATTATTATTTTAACAACCTTAAACAAAGAGATGTGTTAGAACAACATAGCTAGCACAAATATATGTATAAATTACATACCTTATTAGCCAGAGCTTAATTATAATGAATTTATAACAATACCATATTAAGTAGTCAAATAGAAAACATTATCAGCTATGAATACTCTATATAGCTATGCTTAAAAAGCAGCCGCTGAAAGATTTGTTATCTATCTTAACTAGAATAGATAGAAAGAACTACCATTTCTTTGTTCTGTATCAGTTAAAATTTATGAGATAAATCTGTCTAAGTCACATTTATATTTCTTAAAAAAATATTTTACATTGATACGCTTTGACAAGCAATACCATTGTAAAGAAAACCAATGGTCTTAGCAATGTAATCATGAGTTGAGAACTTTGGTTTTAAATAACTTTGATTTTCGTCATTATTAAACAATTTAATGCTTCGGTATCCTAATTAAGAATTTTTATGGTATAGTAGACAGCGGAGCAGGTGGGTCTCCTATATGGTAAGAGAACACAGCCGCCCATGACAACCTCGCCACAATCGACGCTGTGGTGGTCTTTGGTTCACGCACAGTCAAAACATTACATTTATGTCTAGGACATGTATTTAATATATAATCTACCACGTTAAAGACGTTTACTAGAATTATTTAAATTGCAAAACGTATTATTTATGTTAAGAAATATATAATTTTCTTATATTATATGTCTGTATGTTCTTATATTATGGTACGGTAGTCTGTGGTGAACGGAGACCGTAAAACTTGTGATTTGGGAACGACGTGGTAATTGGAAACATTAAATGTCGTTTCTTTTATTGCAGAGAAACTCAGTTGTGTTTTATTGACGGTTGTTCCAAATCACTACAAGCAAAATCCATCTTTTATATTTATATACATACTTATATGTCAATAGTGCCACCATACTGGCAGACGGAGCCGACAGATGGCGCTGTATTGCTAAATGGATCACTCACTGTATCATGTGATGCTCGAGGTCACCCTCCGCCTACTATCTACTGGACCAAACTCACCGGTAAGTCCTCTTAAAGAAGAAAATAAATAAATGAACGTGAAATTTAACTCTGTTTCAGGTAATCTGCAGAAGACGTGACTTCATAAAACCATTTTTATGAAGAATATTTGTCAGTAAAATACTGACACTTGTTACGGACCTCTAAGTGGTCTCCATACCATGGTTTAGGAGCTTCAATATTAAAGATATACGCAATAAAATTGAACTTATAATAAGCCTCTTAAGTATCGAGTTAAATATATTTTTCTTTTAAAGATGATTCTTCTAAATCTAATCTTGATTCTTCTAAATATATTTTGCTTCTGGAACAAAAATAATCACTAAAAGTCACAGTTTTCATGAAAGAGGAGACCTTAATTTTGATATTACTTTGATGCAGGTAGTACGGAAACGGCGCTGGGTGCGGTTTCAGAGCCTGCGGTGCTGAATAATGGATCCCTTCGGTTGGCAGCAGCTAGAGCCGACCTGTCGGGACGCTACCGATGCCGCGCAGATAACGGAGTCGCGCCATCGCTATCCAAAACACTCACTTTACATGTCAATGGTAATTTCACAAAGACCTACATAAATACCTTCACCCATTGGAGAGCCATGCTGAAACATATGCTGACGCACAAATTGGGCCCGCTCAAAGTGATACCACGCTCTCACAGAATACTCAGCGTGAAACGGTATTTATACTGTGTTTCGAAAAGTGAGTGAGAATATCGAAGGCCCCTAAAAGTGCCGCTTAAGAGCCGTAAAAAGCCGGCAATACAGTCAATGCGCGAACTGTGGCGCGGTTGTTCACGGGCGGCGGTGTTCTCTTGACACATAGCAGACCCACCTGCTCCGTTGTCCGCTATACAAAAAAAAATTACAAAGAACTTATTTAAAAAAATTTAAAGTTTAATCTTTAGAACGGCTAAACGGATTTGGCTATTTTTTCGTAAAGTAATAAGTAAAGTATTATGCAAAAAACGACAAAATAATTTGCTATTCGAAGTTTTTGAAAATACAGGACTTCTTTTTTTATTAAAAAAATAGAACTTGATTGTCAAATACGTAATAAAGTACGTTCAGATATTTGTTTATTTGTACATCATTTTTTATCTCTAGTAGGTATTGTCAAATTGAAAAAAATGTTAATTTTTTTCAAAATGTTTCCAAATGTTTTCAAAATTTATTGTCAAAATGAAAACCCGTTTTTAACTCTTTTCTTTAAAGTATAAAATAGCGTAAAAGATTTTTTATATCTATTCCAAATATTTATTTTAGTTTATAAGCTAAATTTACTCAGAATATAAATTCAAATCACCAAAAAATTATTAAAACACTTCAATTAAGATTTTATTTCACCTTAATTA
>DWCF01004578.1:0-16054 GCA_018230265.1 Delias oraia | reverse complement strand
CAAACGAACTCCCTTTTGGGTTTAATATGATGCATACAAAGTCTTGGATTCTTGTAAATAGCTAATGGTTTTATTTCGATGCGTGTGCCCACGCAGTAAAACATAAGCAAAACATGTTACATTGTAGCTATTTGTAATTTCACGCAAAGAGCGGGTTTTTACAGCTTTAGACTTAAGCCGCCTTTTGAAATAAAACGACTAGCTGATAGTGACGCAACTTTGGAATCCGCAGTGCTTTGGGAAGAATTTTCATTCTGTATTTCGTACTTCCAATTTACAGGAATATAATTTTTAAATAGCCTTTACAAATTAACCAATTAATAATATTACCTTATAAAATCAAAATTTAGTCAATTTGAAGCTTCTCCTGCTACTTTATTGTAAATAAATCCATCTTTAAGGATTACAAATCTATTTAATGACATCAAATATCCAAAGCAACAAAACAAAAATAAAATTAAAAAACAAATTATTTTAAAATATAGAAGGAAAGCAAACAAAGGCACGTTGTACCAAATATTTTTCAATATAGTCAAGGTCAGAACAGAATAGAGGTCTACATACTAGACACCCATACATCCAAATCTAACAAATGAACTATATTTACAAAATAATGATAACTCACATAAGTTGCTGATACAAATTATTTACAGTTATTGAGTATCATTAAAATACAAATTATGCGTCTAAGAGGTATAGAATTGCCTTACAAGTTGTTGTATAAGCTTGGCCTTCATACAGCTGAAATCCTTTGAAAGACATAATTCTGGTCTAGATTCTGCCTTAAGCGAATTATTCATTCAATCCTGAGTCCTGACTGACTATTAAATACCAGCACTCACCTACGTGCATGTATTACAGACTATAATTTGTGACATCGGATATGTGATTTATTTACATAAAACAATTGTAAGCTTTCCCTAGAACGTTTAAGTGTTATTACGCCAGTTAAAGCTGTTATATTAAGATTGTGGTATTTACAAGGAATTTGTCCCTGCAGTTACGCTTAGTCTAAATAGTTGTTACTATGTCCTTCCACGTTTTAATTTTCGCTCTGGGATGTTGATTTATAGTTAATGAGATTTTATTTGGATGTTTCATAATGTACGCCAGAGATCTCATTAAAATATAAGACTTATATAATTATAAGCATCTTTTGCGATATTTATTAATTATACATATCATCCCCCATGGGAGAGAGCTAGACTGACGCATTAATTTGGCCGGCTCGTTTAGAGTGATACCGAAAATAAAAAAGGCGGCAACACTGCAATAAATAGAAAAAATACGGGATCCATTTACTAAATTATTTCGATATAACTTATAACGCGTTTTTGTGGGTTACCAATTAAGCTTACCTGCTACCGATGCCCAGTAACAAGTCACGTCTCCAGATGTAATCACAAATTCCACTAATATCGTCAGCGATCTGTAAAAATAAGTATCAGGTTTTCCAATTTCCGACCATAAATACAATCGATCATAATTTTCTGAGCCATCGCGTTTTATATGTAATAAAATTATTCAGATATGGCATGTTCTTTGTGTGAATTCCTTAGGATTGCAAATAAATTATATTATGAGAGGTTTCTTTGTACATTTGACTACCTATTGTATTATAATGTTAGACATTCTATTGAAACTTGTTAGTTTAATGAAAACTTATAGACTAGTAGTAGGTTCCGAACGCAAATATCAGTTCAGAAATTTAAATGCTTTTGCCTTTTGAATGCTTAACCTATACAAAAGATAAGTCGGATTTTTAGTATATATAATATTATTAGTATATATTTAGTATATATTAGTATATATCTTACTTTATTTCTTGATTCTGTGTGAGTAATACTCAATTGGTATATTTTAGTACCTTCTTGTTAGGTTTTTAGATGGAAATGTCTCGATTGTCGACACCAAATCTATTAAACATCAACAAGAAATTACTAAAACTTAAATAAATAATACATCGTGTTATCCTATTATTATAAATTTGAATTTCTCTATTCAAGTTCATAAAAAGTAACCAATTACCTATATTCGGCGCCCCCATGATGAAAAATTAACGCTATCCGTCAATCAGTGAGCTAACTTGTCGCAACATGTATTTATTCTGTCACGCCTGGGCTGCCATGACTCACTATGGGTTACCAGGATACGAGGAAAAAGTCCCATCAATAATAATGACACACAATTATTCATATAAGCTAGTATTACCAGTGTTTTTATATGGTTCAACAAATGTATCGATAAATTTAATAGTTCTTTAATAAAGATATTAAAACTATTTTTACTACAGGATAAACGTGGTATATATAACAAAGTATGTAATTATAGTTTTTTTATCTTTTTTTATTCTATAGCGGACAACGGAGCAGGTCGGTCTCCCATATGGTACGAGAACACCGCCGTCCATGGACAACCGCGCCACAGTCCGCGAATTGGTTGTGTTGCCGGCTAAACCAATTTAAATTTAAAATTTGAATTATCCTATCCTATCATATATAATATCTTATCTTTTAATTCTATATGACTAAACCATAGATAATTAAAGGATTTCACAGATTAAAATATTATTCTAACAAATTTATAAAGTGATGAAATGCCTCAAATTAAATTGTCTTATAAGGCTATCACGAAACGAAAGGTATCGGGTTCGATTTATAATTTAATTTACAAATTATTCGGTCCTTGGAAGTGATTGACAGTGGCTCGGTGAGTGTCTTAACATTGTCTTACCCGTGAGAGATCCATACTGACGCATTAATCGTACGAAATGTGTGCTGCCATTCCTGCTCCCTCTATATCATAAAAAATGTACTTTTGACATTTTATATTAATAAAACCCAAATATTACAGAGGTCGACAAAAATGTCAATGCCTCGGTTTCCCATCACCAAAAGCCCTGCTCAGCGAGACTTGTCACATTCTGTCACGCCATAGCGGTCTGTCATACGTCAACAGAAGAAGGCGTCACGTGAAATTTGAATACAATTTATAATCTGTCCTTCCCAAATGCTAATTGTTGAGCTTTTTGTGGCGTGACGTAAAACTGACGTCTAACAATACCGGGGGATGTGTCACTTTGACCCATGGCATGGTATAATCCTTTGTTTACTTTAAAAATGTAAAAATAATTATTCTATTATAAACGGTAACTGATAAAAAGTGTGAAATGTATAAACGATATTTTAAAAAGATATACATAGGCGTGTCCAAAACTCTAACTGAGGTTGTAACAGTTTTTGGCATTAATTATAAACGTATTTAAACCTATTCTCAGTGAGTTTAATCTTCTATAACAAAATACGTTATTTTGTACCTCTGGGTGTGTGGTCGCTCCTACGTTAAGCATAATTAACGTAGATATTTGTCAGCCCATCTTGTTATAATAATTAAAATCACTATTATTTGCCCATGCATAATATTATCATAAACAGGCCTCATAACACAGCTCTTCACTCCTAAGATATATGATTGACTCAGCTATTGGTACTTTAACAATGCCAAATACTTTTATGATTTTTTATCGTATTTCATTAAAATAGGGTTTACTTTCGTGTAATAATTTATTACACTTAAAACGTTTGGATGCGAGTTATTTGGGTTGTAAGTTATTAATTGTTTCACTCGTTAACCCGTTGATAGCTTGAATTCTGACCATCTTTGTTTATTTATCAAGTTTTTTCAATATCAATATGATATAATTAATTATGTAAAACCAATATTGGCCTTTTAAACTGTGTATTTAATAAATAGATTTTTGATTTATGTTTGAATAAATAATTGAAGTTTTACATTTTTTAACTAAATATAGCAGGCGTATTGTTTTAACAAGTAATTAGTGTTGACAACCTTGGAAGATATATGATTTGAATAGTAATAAGTTAATCCAATTAACATCGTTATCCTAACTAGGAAATAGATAATAGGAAATTGATATAAATCTATTTTAATTTTACAATAAGAACGCATACTGAATACCGGATACTAATGCCAAAAAGTACGGACTCAATTAGTTTGTTTATGGTATAGTGGACAACGGAGCAGGTGGGTCTCCTATACGGTAAGGGAACACCGCCGCCTATCACCAAATACGACACAATACGCGCTTTGGTTGTTTTAATTGTTAGTAAATTCATAATTAATTTAATTTCTTAAATAAGACTTAAAATAATAAAAACACAGGAATGTTCTGTTCTTTTAAGGTACATGGACTAGAAGTAAAAGTAAAACCGATGCACCAGAGGCGGAAGCTAAAATGTAATATTAACTCATTCCATACATAATTCTTGTATTAACGAAGTAATTCAAAAACTTTTTCTCATCATAAAATACATTAAAATAGATTGAAATTCGGTAAAGCATTACATTGATGTCTAAGAGCTTAGCGGTTTTAATTTATTGATCTTCTCGTTAGGGGTCAATAAATTGTTTAAAATGCTTCATATCATCAGATCTATCTCTTCAAATCAAGAATATATTCTCTTTAAAAAGTTATCATGTAATTCGAAATAAAAGCAATCTCTGGGAAATGACATGTGCTAAATGTACATTCAAGCAAAACTAATCTCTCTCATACACGTATAAAAATTCACCTGTATAATAATTTTTTTTTTCGTTTAAATCCTAAATAACTAATAGGATTTAGGTATCTATTATCATAGTAATTTTCATTTTCTATCTAAGGTAAAATCATTATATTTTTGAAAAAATAAGTTTCAAAGTTAATTACCTATCTCAATTTTCAACTTGGTTTTGAATGCAAACATTGTATTCTTTTTCTTCTTGAAATATTTTACAAACTAAAAATAAATAACTTATCCTGTAGTTGTAATTGTCCAGTTAATATTTCGCCGGCCATTATTTTAAACCAAGAACGACAAATGAGACTAAACTAATAAATTACTGACTATAAAATGGAATAAGTAACGACGCTGATCAGTATTTTTATAACACATTAATTGTAATTATATCCTTATTGCAGTGTAAAAAAACCATTAGACCAATTTGTGCATTTTATTTAACACCATAAGCACTTCCATTAAGGGTTTCAAATGTTTTATGAAGCCGAATATAAAAGCAACTTCTAATTTATATGGTGAAGTAATCACTACACAAAATAAAGCTACCAGGTGCGTAACATTTTGGAATCCACTTCCATTACTTTGGATTATGACATAAATATTTATTAAGGCAATAAATAGAACGGCCTCCGGTAGGTATTATCCCTATCTTTATACCTAGCCAATAAGGATTATGGTCGTATGCAAATGTCTAAGTGTTTACAGTTTCGTAAGGGATTTCATTGATTGCGAATTCGAGGCTCAGCTTAACAAGCTTATTTATTGAGTTGCTAATATTCTGGCAGCTGTTGATATTGTGTGATTTTCTAAAATTCTAATTATATAAATTTTAGCTTATGAAGCTCGTTTTCACCGCAATGTTTGTCGTTCCATAACGTTCTAAAACATTTTTTTTAAGCATTTTGTGCCGCGCCCTACTACTTTGTGGAATCAGCTGCCAGAGGAGATATTTCCAAACGCATCCGCGGCTTTGCAAGAGCTAGAAGTATCCATGGGCGGAGGACCGCTTATCCTAGGTGAGCCTAGTGCTCGTTTGCCACCATTTTCATAAAAAAAATCGCTATAATTTCTTTAAAATTGTTCAATAAAATACATTTTCCAGGACAAACAATCATTAATCCGGCTCAGGCTGTAATAACTGAAGATTAATCGCACAGCGGCACTAATAGAATACTCTGTCACACACGCAACCTGCAAGTTATTATAAAATTGAAGCAAGGCGTGATAAATGAGCCTTATCCGTCACGATTGGTCACGGAAGCCGGGCTCAAGCTCAAGACATTCGTATCAGATATTGAATTTTGGTTTTTTGTCAGTGTCGGATGTGGAAAGGATATTAAAATTTCAAAAGTTATTGGGATTATTTTATTCTATAGCGGATATACTCTTATATGGTAAGAGAACACCGCCGCCCATGAACAAACGCGCCACAGTCCGCGCATTGGTGCTGTTGCTGGCTTTTTACGCGGCACTTTTAAGAGCCTCCAATATCCCCAATCACTCTACAAAACACAGTATACGTCGGTACTTGTACTGTGTTTTCACAATGAGTATTCTGTGCGCCCGTGGTATCACTTCGGACGAGTCGGCCCAATTAATGCGTCAGCATATGCTTTAGTATGACAGTACCACTGGTGCGACAGTATTAAGACACTCGCCCGGCCACTATCAAGCCCTTCCAGAGACCGAATAAATTATAAATTAAATTAAAATTGTCCGGACCGGGATTCGAACCCGATGCCTCTCGCCTCATGGTACACTTTTAAAACCATTAAGCTGGTTAGGATTTATTAGGCGGATTTACATTATTATCACTTTAAATGTAAGTTATTACATGATTACCTGTTAAATAATTATTTCGTTGGATCTAATGAACAGTTATGAATTATTTGAGTTCAGATATTTGTATGTATATTAATTTAACTAAAGTTTAATATCTGGAGTTATTTAGTAATGTTAACATTATTTTGTCTTTTTAATTGCTTTGTATATCTCAATAAGTATGTATGGTGTTTTAAAAATCTCTTAACCGAAACTAAAGAATTTTAAGTTCAAATAAGTTTAAAATAGGTATTTGTATAACAGAATTGAAATCGAGTAGGGATTGTGTTGTTAATATTTAATTAAATGAATACTATCAGTTATTTTACTAAGTTTTTGATGATATGTTGTCTTGGCAAGCTTAAGGCATTAATTTTTTGCTATTTCTATTTTATTTTCATATATTTATGTATCGCAACACAAATCAGTACTTAATATTAAACTGTATTGCCGTACGAATGAAGGGTTATCTAGTAATGAGTCATTATTTCAGAAACGTGTCGCCGGAAGTACGGTCGATATGCGAAATTACGGCCCCTAATGTGGGAAGAATCAGATAAGGGTATGTATTTATTTGTCACAGACGATATTTATATTTTCGTCTATTACAATACTTTATTAAGGTTGTTTATCTATTAATTGACTAGGATGGAGGGTTTTGAAATGAATCAATTTACGTATATATTGCATTTTAAATTTAGTCGAATATCAAAAGCTATAAAAAATAATAAAACTGGTTGTCGTTTCATAATATGCAAATGTTACAGTTCTAGGCGATAAAATGGTAAATTTTTTATTGAGTGTCAACGCGGCTAACAACGCAATTTATATGAAGCATCTGACGTGATGACAGTATTTATTTGGAGCCTCTGCTACGAATTCATTAGACTGTTATACTTCGAGGTAATAAAATAGAACGAGGAAAAGGATTAGCCATATTTAATTTTTCTTTTAATAATAAATTGAATTTTTACGCATAAGTTAACTACCATAGCGCTTATTAGTTAAGAATTTTGTTATTAGTTTCTATGGCAACATTCTTGATCCATATTAGCGTTTTTCCAAATTCATTATTTAAAGTTTACAAAATTTATATTTAAGATCGTTTCAATTTATACGTGGAGATTAAAATTTATTTTACGTAGTATAGTTTATAAAACTTTAATTAATCTTTATGAAATATTATTTTATAGAAATTAGTTGTGTATAGAAGATAGAGATAGATGATTTAAATCGAACTCAATGATATAATTTTAAAAATCAGTCAAAATGTTTTGCGATATTGTGTTGTAGTATCATATCTCCATATCTTTGGTACAAACAGATTAATATTATAACAATCATATTTACCTATTACGAAACATAACCTTTCAAAATTTTACTCACGAAATAGTTCTGTAAATGGAACGCTAGTTATATTGTTATATATTTTCCTATTATCAAAATGGCCTTCAAATATATTCAGGACCTCCACAAAATCTCATCAACTCAACACAAAGGTTCACGAATATGTATAGTACCGAATTTCTGACACCGCATACGCCATAATGGCTTCCTGTTTCCTTGAGTCTGTACAATGATGCCAGACGAAAATTATGAAATATTCTACGACATTCAAAATAGAAAATAACGAACCTCTTTTGAGGTTTGCAACGTTATATTCTGTTTGAAACAAAAGAATGTTATATGTCAGAAATTTGTTTATCATCCCTTTCACCTCGATGTTAGTCGTTCCACAACTGAGTGTTTTTAAAACATTTTGAGCTGCACCGCGTGAATCAGCTGCCAGTAGAGGTATTTCCAAAAAAATACGACTTCGAAAAAACAGCTTACCTATCTATACCTAAAGGCTGACAAACTACAACTTGGCCAAGCAAGGGTTGAGGGTGTCCATGTGCGGAGGATCCTTGGTGAGCCTCCTGCTTGTTTAACTCCCTCATTAAAAAAATATAAATAAAGACAGCCCCTTGTCAGCTATAATGTTATATATAAAAGACCTTTAATTTATGAAACGAAGCAGGTAAACCTTACAAATTCATTGAAACTACAGCTTATCAGCTTATAATAATATCTGACAGTCGAAGCCTCTTAACAACTTTGAACGACTCAAAGTTGCGCCCATATAGCTTTATTAGATATGTGATTACAATACGCTATAACAAAGAATATTTCTAACTTTGTTTTATAAAAATATAAGATTATAAAATAAAACGGCTCAAAAACGCTATATGCGTCTATAATAAAATGTAAACTAATTCAAATACTATTCCTCATTGACTACAACACTCTTAAACGTCTTAATAACTTTACATGCCTATTCAAGAACACGCCCATATCTTAGAAGAGCAGTCAAAACTCCAAACACGTTTTATTTTTTTATGTTTACAATAAACTTTTATTCATTAATATTAGGATCTGGCACTATTAACATTCAATTCCGAAGCGAATGTTTCGCTTAAAAACTCTTCAACTTTATTTGACGACCTGTCTATTAGCTTTTTATTTAATGATAGCTGTTGTCTTTCGGTTGGTTGTTTGTTGTACACGTATTCAATATTCTTAAAATGAATTACTTATTTCGTGAAGTCTAGTAGACGGGATGCATATTCTGTTTATCATCATCATCATCAGCCTAAGTCAACTGTTAAACATAAGCCTCCCCCAGTCCGTGTGGATACTGGATTAGAATATTACCACTCCCAGTTTTCTTTTCGGGAATGTCGTAAGAGGCGACTAAAGGACACTTCATCGGAGGGTGGGCAGCAGCGCCTTTCGGAATACTGGAGATGATCTGCGATCACCAACTCGCCTGCCAAGCGTGTTGATTATGGCAATATATCCTCCAATGAATCTGACATCTAAAATTCTATTTATATAGAGTTATTATAGAGAAATAAATGATTTTATTCTAAAATTCGGCGCCCCATACATATTTGAATGATACATTAATGTTAAATAACCAAAAAACAAATATTTGAAATCGCAACGATACAATTCTTAATGATATGTTAACCGATTCGAGCTACTTTTTGTGTGTTTGAAGATTAATTTGTGTAAATAAAGTCACAAAATGACACAATAGTTCCAGACCGTGTCGAGTTCGCAGGGGGTCGGCCACGTTCCGAACATTCTTCAACACATTGTCAATTAATCACCTCACACAAGAACAAAAATTGCTTGAAAATAGGATAATATCTCTCATGTCGTACACGCTTTCGGATTTAAAATGGTTCGTGCATTTCCACTTTGTGTGTTTAGAATTTGAAAACGTAAAAAACCGTAAAAAACCAATACTAGGTGATTGCGTAATAATTAAAATAAAAACTAAACTTTTTATAAACATTTAAACGGTTTTAAGGCTGGTTTAGAGGCTGCTGTAGCAATTTAAGGTACAACTTTAGTAGCGTTCAAGTTTATCCTCTTTTCTTTTTCTTGAACTATTTTTCCATTAGCAAAGAGGGATCGCGATAATATATAGCTTTAGGTATACTTATAACTTCCTTACTTATAACCGTAGCAAAAATAAACTCTGCTTAATAAAAAAAATAAAAAACGAGACAGAACCGTCACGTTTTTTTAATTTTTTTATTCTATAGCTAACAACAGATCAGCATGGTAAGAGAACACCGCCGCCGATGAACAACCGAGCCGTAGTCCACGTATTGGTTGAGTTGACGGATTTTTACGCCGTCGTTTTTAAGCGGCACTTTCAATGGCCTCCGATATCCTCACTCACTCTGCGAAACACAGTACAAGTACCGTTTCACGATGAGTATTCTGTGAGCCTGTGTGCGCGTATCACTTCGGACGAGCTGGCCCACTTAGTGCGTGGATAGCAACAACAAAAGCATATCAGCGAGGGACTGACAAAATATTCATTTATATAAAGTAAAGCACCGTTTACAAGTATGTAATTGAGAAAAACTGAATAGAAATCATCACATGATGTGTAAATTATTAATTGCTATGAGAGGATTAAATTAATTTTACAATTTTCTGGTTTCAAATACGCAAATATATTAACATACAGCCATTATTTGCCATTGTTGGCAAACATAGCTTGTCATTATTTATTATTACAGTGTCAGATTTTATAATTATATCCGTCACACGATACCAATTAATCGCTTACAATATTCACATAGTGCTGATAATATTAGATTATTTGTGCAAAAATATCATGTATAATTACAGAGGTGGAAACTTTTGATTATGATATCATATTTGATTTATTGTATAGCGGTCAACGGAGCAGGTGGGTCTTGTATGAGGTATGAGAACACCGCCACCTATGAACAACCACGCTACATTCCGTGTATTGGTTGTGTGCGTCATTATATGCTTCAACATGGCTCTCCCACGGGTGCAACAGTATTAACACACTCGCCCGGCAACTGTCAAGTCCTACCAAAGACCGATTGAATTATAAATTAAATTATAGTTGTCCGGACCGAGATTAGAACCCGATGTCTCTCGTTTCATGATACACTTTTAAAACGATTAATCTACGAGGCTCTCCAGCTCTTTTAATACTGATAGTTACTGCGATAAAGTTTCTAAATATCTGTCCACCTTAATATTTTGTCTAGAGGTATGTGATGGATATGTTTCTGCGTCATTTTTTTTATTGAAACAGTGGCAAACAAGCAGGAGGCTCATCTAGGGTAAGCGGTCCCCCGTTTATGGACACCCCTAGCCTTTTCATAGCAAGTGCGTTGCCGGTCTATAAGGAATATATAAGCTGTTTTTTTGAAGGTCGTTGATCTTTAAATGATTAGCATGATTTATTTGGGGTATAACAACAAGCAAAGGAAGCTACATAAAAATACAAAAGGCCTATGTATGAATTTTTATAAAAAAGGGTCGCATATTTTGCATTTCGTGGATTTCACTTATTATTATTTTTATTTCAGTTAATGTTATCACGTATTAAAACTTGGATTTATACGGATCGCACGTGTTGGAGATATTCACCGTGAGCTTAGAGAAAAAAACGAAAACGTGACTCTACAATGTCGAGACACTAATTCAAATAGCAGCGAGGAATCTTTGTTAAAATTACTCTCATTTCAATGAAATATTATTTAAAAGGAACAATATTTTAATGAAGTAGTTTGTTCTCATTATAGACTATTTAAATAGTAAAGAAAAACAGGTCGTTGTTGTCCAACCCATTCTGGCGAGGAACATTTTGAAATGTGAAAAAGGCTGCTAAATCTGGGTGTCCATGGGCGGAGAACCGCTTATTCTAGTTGAGCCTCTTTCTTGTTTATCACTGTTTTGATTAAAACGTAACATAACACATTCGCATTAAGTTTTAAAATTATTTTTGTTCAATAATTATTTCAAATATTTTTTGTTACAGAATAGAGATAGATAGGTATTAAAAAAACAAGTGTGCAATAGACAATTTAAAAACGAAATTAATACATTCATAGCAAAATTCTAGAGCGTCTCCATATTTTTGGCCTTCGCATACCAATATTAATGTATATAATAAAGAAACTAATAAAAATGCATTAGTAACGGTTGACACCGACAAAAAGCGACTCCGCCCGCGCGGTAGACTCGTGATCGCAAGATCTATGATAAACGAAATTCAAAACAATAATAAGCTTTTTTATAAATTATTCATATCATAATCCGAGTGATGGTATCAGGCGATCCGTCTCATCCGACAGGTCTAATTTAATGCGTGCATTTATTATTGGTAATGGAATTAACCGTGCCAGATTATCATACGATTTGATGGACGCGCTATCTCCCGATCGCGCGCCGCCCGCCGCCCACCGCACTTAAAAAAATGACCCCGCGTCATTACCACTAATTGTTGTTATCTTTATGGTAGCGATCGGTGTGCCTTGTTCGATTAGTCTTCAAAAGCGCTACTTTATACCGCAATTTCTCACTCGGTCCTGTATGTTGTCATTTGTTTTTTCTGTAATAACACACCGGCGAGCGGTGAGATCGATTCGATGATTCCGTTGAGTTCATTATTTGCGATGATACGTGTGTTCTACGATTTTTGTTTTAATGCTACCCCAATGTTCTGTGTCTTATCTCTTGTTAGATTTAATGAAATTACGTTCCCCCTCTGTCATTTACGTTCTGAAACATGAATAAGCTCGCAAAGTCATTGCTTCCTTATTAGTTTAACTTCACTTCTATTTATAGTATTAAAACTGATATTCATTTTCACTTAGTAAAAATCGTGAAACAATATGATTGCATAGTACATTTTTTATGGTATAGCGGACAACGGAGCAGGTAGCTCTCCTATATGGTAAGAGAACATCTCTGTCCATAGGCAACCGCGCCACAGTCCACGTGTTGATTGTGCTGCCGGTTTTTTACGCCGCTTTAACGTCATTTTCAAATGCCTCTGATGTACTCACACACTCAGCGAAACACGGTTAAAGCACCGGTTCAAGTACAACTCACTACCATTTCACGCTGAGTATTCTGTGAGCCCGTGATTTCACTGCGGACGAGCCGTACCAAATTGTGCGTCCGCATATCCTTCAGCATGGCTCTCTCATGCGTAAATTTGATAAATTTTGTCTCCATTAGCTTAAAAACTTTAATATTAACTTCATTGAACTATTTTATACGCCTTACATCGCAAAAGTGAGCTATATCGCGATCGTGTCGTCTAAACGCCTAATCACGATGATACGGCTATTAATTCTAATGAAGCACTTTTATGCTCAAGCGATTGTATTAATAACATAATTAATATTGATGGATTGATCTCATGAGCATAGTTCTACTTTAGAAACAAGTTGACTTAATTAAACTATGGGAAAGCCCTGGGTGCTTAGTTGAGATGTAGAGCAGAAACTTGAAAAGAAATGGCTTGATTAAACGGCAACAAAAATTGTCAATTTCGCAAAGCACTCTTGTATGCTACCCTGATTTTATAGGTTTATCCCTAGTTAGAATAGAAATTTATGAATGAACGCTCGGGAGCTTAAAGTATTCGAGCAAAGTCTTGCACGTGGGATAGCCATGCTGAAGGATATGCTAATGGATTAAAGTGC
This sequence comes from Delias oraia, assembly GCA_018230265.1. Classification (NCBI taxonomy): domain Eukaryota; kingdom Metazoa; phylum Arthropoda; class Insecta; order Lepidoptera; family Pieridae; genus Delias; species Delias oraia. The sequence continues at coordinate 2,613 of DWCF01004578.1, read as the reverse complement.
GAAATGCGCAGCCGTTGTCCATGGGCGGCCTATCCGATATCATAAAAAAAGTTTTATGAATATACAAGTGTTGTAAAAAGGTTTAAGTGTACTCCAAATCAAATCAGTCTCTTGTTAATCAAACTGATAAAACACAATTTGTAAGACCTTTTGTCTACGTGGGTGTTAAGGTCAACTTAGAACGAAGCTCCTAACAGAATCTTATCTTTATGTAACTGAATTGTTAACTTTATGTACTGTTAAATTAAATTGTTATCTTAAAGTTAATAGATATTATGTAAATTGTACGATCCTTAAAGTTTTATAGTTATTAAAAAACATGATAATAAAGTTTAGACTTAATTCTAAGATTATAGGTACTAACTCTTAACTCTCAGGGTGTTTTAATAATGTATTAAAAGATTTTTGTAAACAACTTTTTTTGTAAAATAGTCCGTTTAAGCTACAAATTTATTTTTAATTTATCAGTGCATATACAATGAAAACTTGCTTTGCTTTAATATTTTATAAATTAATTATTATTCCTGATAAAGAGAGTTCTCATTCCAATCGTAAATCAAAGACTTTTTTACATTCAGTCCTTGTAAATAATTAAGCGTTGTCAAGAGAATTCTCAAAGTCGAGACAGGTGTGTTCGGGAGATAACACATTGCCTCCAAGAAAGAACTTATTCCTATCTTGGACTTAGTTTATTAAGGATTTCTCTTGACAGGCTATTTTAAGGCCTTATAGGTTATACACAGTAAATTATAAAGATATTTGGTTTTAAACTTAGAACGCCAACTTAATGTTACTTATCTAATTAATATAGAGTTTAAAAATTGTAAAGACAACATATTATACCCTTTATATCTTTTTTTATTATATCAAGCTTAGATTTTGTATTGTTTTCACGTCAAAAAGATGTAAGTGTTACACGTATCAGTAATTTACTTTAAGATAAGATTGAAACTTATATAAAAATTGGTTGATTTACCTATACAAATGTCGTAAAAAACCGATACCTATAGATTTATTCATTTTAGTATTAATTTAATATTTTATAGAATAACTTACGTAGTTTGAGATATATATATAAGATAAAACTAATGTTTTTAAGAGCCTTTTTGCCGAAAACCTATTAGCAAAAGAACCGTTCAAACATGTCTAATCCATTAATAAAGTGCAGTTTTAAGTTCGCCCAGTGTTGACTATTTTAATTGCCCATAAATTAACGCGCTAAGGGTCCAGTTTATACAAAGTTAAATAACATTTCGTGTCCTAATAAGATGCCTGGTCGTTTTCTGTTTTTATTTACGACAGATCCTTCGTAAAATTTAGCTTCATTTGAGGGTAATGTTCATGTGATGTAATGTTATTAGTCCAAATGATTTTATAAAACATTTATGTTTGAGCTTATTACTTAGAATTTTACTAAATTCATGCATTTAGATTTTTATTAATATGGGTCAAAAATAAGTACGACTGTTTTGACTGTACTAATGTTGTATATAAGTCATACATTATGTATATTATAAAGCACATATATGTATATTTCTTTTTATACATGTATTGAGAATTATAGTTTGTAAGGATTGAAGTTTTTTTCCCGTACACCTAGTAACTTGTCATAGGAATATAAAAACGAATCTTTCTAGTATTAGCATAGTTATACAAAGTGTGCTTTAATGAAAGCCACGTCCATGTATTTGTTTAGGCGCTGTCCACCTGTAGTTATCCTAGTTGACATCTGCAATATTAAAGTTCTGTTTGCTCGCAGGTCGACTAAAATAAACAGAGATAGGTGTGAAGACCACCCTCATAGGGGGCAGCGATTGTTTGGACTACTACATACTCACATAATTCATTCATTTGTAAGTTATTAATGTTCACAGTGAATATAAAATTAGAGAACAAAAAGGTCTTTTCTTAAAACGTATGTACTTATCAAATTTGTTTTTAATTTCAATGCGTGTTTCGCTTAAGGGAATAGGTAAATCTTTTTGAGAACAAACAAAATATTAGAAAATAGTTTTTTTATTAATAAAAATACATATATCATCATCATCTGATATATATGGGACTGGATAGGCCTTTCTCAAAGACGCCCACCTATTACGATCTGGATCCAGCTGTTGCCAGCGATCTTCATGAGATCGTCTTTCCATCGCGTGATGAGACGTTAACAAACGTTGGTAGACACAAAACTTTTTTCGCATTTTTGCCTAAAGTATGTCGCGTGGCCTTTATATGCAAAAATCTTACAAAAAAATATTTAAAAATACAAAGCTTTTAAGTATTACATCAGGATTATGTGAAATTACTTTGGCGGAACGAAACAAATAATAAGAAAATATATATAATTAAATATCCTTCATGGAATTACCAATTTGAATAACATATTTTTAACTATCCCAAGTAAAGGAAGTAATTGCGAAGCTTTTGTACCGTCCCCTCCGTGTATAGCGATGCGCCTAGAAAATTGGTTTTTTAATTAGCCAAGTGTTCTTTCTCTTACTTCTAATTTAGGGTTAATCCCACCATTACTTGTGGCGCAGATGCTTTTTAAATTAACCCTTGAGTTACAAAGGGTTAATAGACTTCAACTGCATTCATTATTCTACAGATATAGCT
>DWCF01004577.1:0-16054 GCA_018230265.1 Delias oraia | reverse complement strand
TTATACACGTAGAAGATCTATATACAAGATTATTGTGTCAGGTGCAAAGACAGTTGCCCAAGGAGTCAGTGCCCACCACCAAGGAGGAGGCAGATAAGACCATCAAACAATCACGCACAGTGCTAGAGGAGATGTATGAAAAGCAGAGCATTCTCGATTCTACCAAGACACAGGTAACATTTTTGAAATTAAACTCGATGTTTCCAGAGAATTTTATAAAAAATACATTTTCGGTTTATAAACAAACAAGAACAACATAACGTTTGACACAACAAAATATAATTCTTAAATACATTTCAATTTTACGTGAGATTATTTTTATCTTTAAAACTGATTGGATTTAATTTTCCGCCGGCTTGTAGGTGCGTGAACTGCTGAAACGCAAGCAGAGCGTCCAAGGAGCGGATCGTCTTAACGATGAGCTCCAAGATGTCGCCTCCAGGTGGAAGGCTTTGCACGACGCATTTAAGGAAAAGTGAGTTTCAATTCTCTAAGTTTTGAAGTTATTTTCCAATCATTTCAGAAAATTTTGTTGGTCAAGATATATAAATATATATGTATATATATATATATATATATACGTTTTCTTATTTTAGAGAATATACAATGGTCCCGATATTTCTTATGGTGTCCCAAAAATAACGCAAGATGTTTTTTGTTTCTTTAAACACCTAATTCACAATATTAATAATTTTTTCCTTTAGCTGCTACATACACTCCATATCACTTCTTATGTAGTATTTACACTAAAACCATGCACTAAACAAACTTGAACTATACATTTAGTTCGTTTAATTATATTCATATTCCCTAGTGAAGGTATATTTTAAATATTAAATGAGATAAGGTTATCTCTAATCGATGTTCCAGTCCCACCAATTGGAATTGACACTTTCAATAGTAGAGTTGTCTAAAGCATCTAGAGTGACATGTCCAACGCAATATGTAGCTAACAAATTCTTTTATTAATTATGTTAAAATTTTCAGGATTCAACTGATGGAAGAGATGAAAGACTTGCTTGACACTCACAGCAGCTTGTCTCTGTGGCTCAGTGCTAAGGAACGAATGATGACGGCTCTCGGACCCATCTCGTCCGATTCGAGAATGGTGCAGACACAAGTTCAACAGGTAAAAATATTGTATAAAATCTTTATTCACCATTTATATATATATTCACTTATGGATTTTATATGTGAAAGAGACAACGTTCAGTTGTTTGCCTCACCAGAAGTGCTGGTTTTCTGAACTCTGAAATTTTGAATTGGGACTACTAATGGCAAAATACCATATAAATAAAGAGTGGAAAATAGGCAAAAGCCGTATTTGAAGACATAAATAAATAATAACGCTGTATTTTTCAATCAATTCGGAAGAAGAACACCTGCCCTTTTCTAAAACTTAGTCATTTATGGCTTTTTTTAATGTTTTAACCATTTATATTTTTTTAAAAGTTGACCATTAATACCACTTTTATATTTTTACGTTTTTGTAATGATTGGTCATTAATGACTCGTGCGTATTTATGTTTTTGTAAAAGTTGGCTCTTAAAAGTCGCTTTGTGGTTTATGGGCATATTCCGTTATAATTAATTTCATTACCAATTAACGCAAGACAGTCAAAATGCATTTCTCGAATACATAAACCGTGCCTTTAATATATTTCGTCGAACCCTTAAATATATAACAGACTAAACTCGTTTGCTCTGCAATAATTAAATGAAAATATTCTTTTAAATCGTCCAGGTTCAAGTCCTCCGCGAGGAGTTCCGCAGCCAGCAGCCGCAGCTTTCCCACCTGCTGGACGTGGCTGCATCGGCTTTCCAGAAGTTGCCTCACCAGGATCCAGATGTTAAGCGTCTAAAGCAGAAGGTGCAGGACCTGCAGGAGAGATGGAACGATCTACTTAACAAGTGAGTTATCTCTATAACGCCTATACAAAGACGATTTGCATTTAAATTATGATACAATCTTCAACATTCTGTCACTCTCTCGCTGCTGTGCATTTGCCGTTGAGAGAAAAAGACAGCCGACAAAACAATCCTATACTATCAATCACATAGGTTGTCTATGGACGGCGATGTTCTCTTATCATATAGGAGACCCATTTGCTCCGTAATCCGCTAAACCAAAAAATTGTATCGAAGCATATTGATTTGTGAATACAATGAAATCTAACGTTAAACCGCATATGATTTGTGTCCTTCCAGGCTAGAGCAACGCGCAGAGAGTTTGGGCGCGGCTGCCGACACCTCGCGCGAGTTCGACGCTGGTCTGGAGCGCCTAAGAAACGCCCTGCACAATATCTCCGACAAGTTAGACGACGTTTCCACTAGGCAGGAGCCGGCTGATCAGTTGCGTGAAGTCGAGGTACGAGAAACAGCCAGATTTATACGTTAAGTAATAGAATTCTCTCCTTAGTGGCATGAATTGGGGTAAATTGCGTAGGATGCGTTCTACTGAGTGATCAAAACACACCTGCATTTCGTCACTCGTGACGTCACTCATGACGTCATTACTTTCTCTCATTACGAGGTACCTGAAAAGCTGATCAAATTGGAAATTTAATCCATTGATCAATTACAGCATATTCATAAAACAATACACAAAAATGATACGTTAAGGTTAAACAGGGGTATCGCTGAACGAACACAAATACAATAAAATTAGTGTGGACCACATATACAAAACGTTACATTAAAATTATCAATTGAATAAATTCAAAACAAGGAGAAGTCATTGCTTGAACAGTTTGGTTAAATATTATAGAATTTAATAAGAAGAACCACAGGTAACATCGCAGCCTAAAATCAATTAAAAATTATTTATTTATCATAGGATTTAACAATCACTTTATAATTTTCGTGATATATTTACAACAACTGTTGACGTCAAAAAAATGGGTTATGATTAAGTTTACCCGGTTTCTTAAGGCGCTAGTGAAGAAGAAACGGCAATAAAACTTAACTTTTATTATGGTATCATTATTGAAATATATGTGGAATTGAGCTTACAATGTCATGTTTAAATAAAAATTTGAACAAATAATGTTAAACCCACGACCAAGGCCTCCACCAACTAACCAGAGAAGAGAATCTTCATGAAGTCTTTTAGTGGAACATACTTATGTAATAATTTTAGATGTGTAAGACTGCCGTGGTAATAAATTTCTAATTAAATGTTTGTAGAACTTGGAACGCCAATTGGAAGGTCAACGTCCGTTGCTGGCGGACCTGGAAGCAGCCGGAGCCACTTTGGCGGAAGTGCTGAGGGACGCTAGCTCTCGCCAAGACATCCAGAGCAAGCTGTCAGCAGCTGCGAGGCAATACGACCAGCTGCAGCGGAAACTCGACAACAAAAAGGCGGAGATCGAGGCTGCACTCAAGTAAGTAATCGTATAGCCGGTAACACAACAAAGAGGCGGAATTTGACGCGGTTGTCCATAGGCAAAGATGGTCCGTTATATGTAAGGAAGAAAAAATTTTGTAGCGGCCTTTTCTTTCAATGCATGTTTCGTTGCATGATAATTAATTTCATTAATTTTATCGTGTCCAACGCAAATTTGATCAGCCAAGAGAAAATGTTGACATACTCTATGTATTTTTTTTATTACGTGAGAATTCAAAACGGTGAAGTTAAACACTAAATGTTAAATAAAAAGATAAATTTTATTATTAGTTTAAGAGTTGTTTATAATCAAAAATAATTTTGTCCTATCTGTTTTATCTTTTTCAACCACATAAACTTTTCATCAAAATATTTTCTATAATTCAACGAATAAATAACTCAGGAGTTTTTTTGGACATAAATCTCGTAAATATACCAGGGTATATTTACGAGATTTATGTCCAAAAAAAAATCAACTGGTTGTAAAATAAAAAATGATATTGTGTTGCACTATAAGAAGTTTTTCTTATTTCTATATTGTTTATGCTTTTATTTTATTTATTTTCTTATCTTTTAATTCAATACACTCTTATGGCATTACAATTTAAAAAAAAAATGACAAGTCAAACCTCTGAATTCACAGAGGCTATTACACGATACAGAACAAGAAATACAATGCAACTTATTAAATAAAGTTAATAAACTTTAGTTACATGTATTTTAATTTTTGTAAATAATTCTTCCAGGGATGGTCGCAATGTCGAAGAGAGTGTCTCCCGTACATTGGGCTGGCTCCAGTCTGAATTGGGGACGTTACCCGCAAGGTTACTCGTTTCCGCTGACAAGACGCGTCTGCAGCAGGCTCTGGACACACACGAGCCACTGTATCGAGGTCTCACGCAACGGGAACACGAAATCATCATGCTCTTAGATAAAGGTATTTTTTTTATTGTTTTGCCTGCAACTGAGGAATCGACTCTCCTTTAAGGTAAGAGACCACCGCTACCCAATGACAAGCGCTGTCGGCTTTTTACGCCGCTCAAGCGCTGTACTTTCAAGGGCCACCTACAGCGAAACACATCATAAGCACTGTTTAACGCTGGTATTCTGCGAGCCCGTGGTGTCACTCCGGACGAACTGTCCCAATTAGTGCAGCAGCATATGATAATCACCAGGTGTAGAATTAAGCTGTCAAATTTTAAGAATTTATTGTTTTGAATATTTAAGTTACAACACTGAAATAAGTTAGGTTTGTTCTAGGATATGTCAGATTCTTTATTTTACATTATTTATGCCAGATTGAGATAATTCTGTAATTATAGGCAATAACTTTTGTACCATGTAAATATTAAAGCCATAATATTAAAGCGTTATCTTTTCTTGTGTAGGCCGTGAGATGGAGAAGAAACCTGCTTTCAGTGGCCTCCGTAAAGACCTAGACAGGATTCAAAGCCAGTGGGAGAAACTCAAGCGAGAGACGGTCGATCGGTACACTAGATTACAGACTGCAATGGTGAGATTCATTTTTTATTATACTGTACTCTGTATTTTAGTTTTTCTATGAGACTTATATAAATGTATGTATTTGTATTTATTCGTATCTCCTCGAAGTTTGTCGTGACACAACCAAGCGTAGAAAGGCATTTGTGCCGCGCACCACCACCTGTGCTATCAGCTGCTTACAGAGTCATTTCCAAAACAATAACATTTGTGTACCTTCACAAAAAGAGCGTAAAAATCCCCAAAACAACGGCCACACGTCCGCGGTCCAATAGGGACTGGACATGGTTGAAGTTCTATCCTAGGTGAGCCTCTTGCTCGTTTACCAAAATTGCCTAAAAATCGGCAAAATTGAGAACATTCTAGACATTGTTTATAAGTAATGATTTGAAATAGTTAAAATGTCTGACAAAAAATGTTTCATTTTAGGAGCACTGCCGAAAATACAACAAGGCACAAGAATCGTTCCTCCCCTGGCTCAGCGATGCTGAGAAGCAGTTGAGGGAACTACCGGCAGTTGCTTTCACTCGTAAAGAGTTGGAGAGACAACTGAGAGACCTGCAACACATCAGAAACGATGTCTGGAAAAGGTACTGAAAAAACATTTTTTTTAAAGCGAATGCTTTGACTTATATAATATTTATCAATAAAAACAAAAAGTTCTGTAATATTATTTCATCTATATGAAGCATAAAACTATTTGGTTTTAATAAACCTAGACAGACGAGCGAATAAAAATCGAACATCGAGGCAGAATACAAAGTTTCATCGTTATCACCTCTAAGTTTACGGCTTTTACAACTGAGCGTTTTTAAGGCATTTTGAGCCGCGCCCCACCTCTTTAAAATCAGCTATCAGCAAGTCTCTTCCCATACGATTTGGGACCCTCAAGAAAAGAGCATATCCGTGGCTCTGCAAGGGCTAAGGGTGTCCATCTTGGATGTGAATCTTCTGAAATTTTAAAATAAAAGAAAATTATGTATTCGCGTTAATTTATAAAGCTTGGTTATTATGCTATGCAATATTTTCCGTAGATCCGGCGAGTATGAGAACAACAGAACGCTGGGCGAGACTTTCATCTCCGCGTGTGACGTGGATCAAGCCATTGTGAGGAAACAGCTGGACAGCATGAAGGAGAAATGGGACAGTATTAACAATGGTACGTGCCCCATTTCTTTTTGTGTAGCGGACAACGGAGCAGATGGTAAGAGAACACCGCCGCCCATACCCAACCGGGCCATAGTCCGCGTTTTTTTAGGGCCTCTGATATCCTCACTCAGTCAGCGAAACTTTGTACAAGTACCGTTTCATACTCAGTATTGTATTGTTTTGAAAATGACACATACCAGCAGAGTAACGTAATCCAAACAGTGGGACTCGTACCAGGTATAATAATTATTGTTGTATGTGTATTTGACGTTTCAATAATTTATATTTTATTTACTTATATTTTTATGTATATAAATATATATACGATGGGGAATAAGTTTCTCGAGTGGCGACAGCGTACCGGAAAGCACAGAGTGGGACATTCCGCCACGCCATGTAAATACGATCTCATAATGGTCGCGGGCAACCGCTAGATCCAGATCGCTCAAGGTCATAATAGGTGGGTGGCTTTTGGGGAGGCCTATGTCCAGCAGTGGACTTAATAGGCTGTTGATGATGATGAAAAATATACCGCTAGTAGATACCGATTCAATTCCCAGGGAGAAGATAATTAAATGATTACTGATTCTCTTAAAACTTCAACGAAACAGGCGTAGAAGTTTGCTTATCCCATCTATTATGTCATTTTTTACACACAGATCAGATATATGTATTCTTATATCCGAGTTTCCTATTCGCAGAGGTGCTCCAACAAATTGAATACCTAGAGTCGACGAACCGTAAACTGGGTGAATTCTTGGAGAAGGTCCGCGCCGTTGAAGCGCCCTTAGTGAGATGCGAGGAACGTCTGGAGGCGGCGCTAAACTCGCCACCGGCCGCCGCGAAGGAAGCCGTCGCGAGGCTTACTGACCATGTCCACGCGTTGCAGGCGCCGTTACAGGTACCGCTCATTACTAGGCTATATGATAGTTGATTATTCATTTCTTATTGTATATCGGATAACGGATGAGGCGCGTTTCCTCTGTAGTAAAAAATCACTGCCGGCCATGCACAACTGCCACATAAACCGCGCTTTGGTTCTGTTGCTGGCTTGTCACTCCTCATTGGTGAAAGCCATGCCTCTCTCCATCGACAACTGCATTTTTTAAACTTATTTTGTATATAATGCCCATACAAATCAACTTCACTAAAAATTTTTAGTATTTTTCATGGATTTTTAAATAGTCATTCAATTTGCAATATCGTTTCAGAGCGTAAACATAGCAGCGGACGATATTGTCTCCCTCGCGAATGAATTCGCCGGACCAGAGGCGGCTGCCAGGGCGAGACAAGTGCTGGACGAGACGACTCAGTCGTTGGCTGATCGCCTCCGAGACCTGGAAACCAGCACGCTCAAGGCCGGCGAAGAGATGGCGGGAGTTGCCAAGGCTCTCTCTATCTTTTTGGTTAGTGTTTACAGTGTTTACCATGCATATTTCCATAGCAAAATGTCCAAATGGCATTATGCTATGGCGAAATTCAGTGGATATAAATTCGATTTTCATGCTGCAAAAAAGAGCTATTCGCGCAATCTAAAAATAATCAAATGCGTCGATAGTTAAATATTATAATTTATTTTAAAAAGCAATAACGTATTGTTTGATTTTCTATGGAAACGCTGGAAAACGAGTAGTACGCTCCGCCCATGGTCAACCCTAGCCCTTCAAGGGCCACGGGTGCGTTGTCGGCCTTTAAGTTTCAAATGCTAACAACAAACATAATTCTCTTTACAAGAACCTATTTTTGATTGAAAATTATTTTCAATTTTTTATACGAAAAATAAACTAATATGAAAGGGAATATTTATTTCAGGATAATGTAAAGAAATCCCAGGATCTGGTTTCTAACTTGGAGAAGGAATTGGAGGCCATGAGGCCACCGGGTCGGGACCTCAAGACTGTGAGGGCGCAGATTGACGAAGTGGGCAAATTTTGGAGCAAACTGGAGACCTGTGATGCGGCGGTTGATGAAGCTGCAAGGATTGGGGACTGCATCAATGATGGTGGATCGTTGCAGACCGATGTTGCCAAGACCGTTGAACATGTATGTTCACCTTTATATATTTTTTTATAGTTTCATAAATAGTGATAAACGAACAGGAGGGTCACCTTGGATAAGCGGTCCTTCGCCCATGGACACCCCAAGCCATTATTGTCAAAAAAAAATTTAAATATATACTTATTGATTATTAAATGATTTTTTCGTAAAAAATTGTGAAAGCTATGGTAAAAAATATTTTGTTTTCAGATTCATCCACTCAAAGAACAGCTGAGAAAGCTGGAACAGAAAGCACGCCAAAGGGAACAGGATCTGGACGACACTCACAGCAAGTTGCAAGCTTTCTACAAGGCGTACGATGCCGTTATGGATGACATTGATGAGGTAATGTCAAACTTAAAAAAAAATGAAACATTCTTAGATTTTTATTGATTTCAAAGTGTAAATTGCTCTTATTAACAACAAGCAATTTAAACTAATTAAATTGCAAGTCTTTTGTGTCGAAGTATTCAATAAAACTTCAATATGCTTGCAAGAAGCAAGGCATAGATTTTTTTTTGCTTTTTTTATGAAGAAGATAACTCGTTTCTTAATCTCAACTCAAACGATACATTTTTAAATAAATAACTAATTGCGCTTTATTCAGTATAGGCCAGTTTAAAGCTATTATTATATTCTAGCTGACTCGCAAAACGTTGTTTTGCCATATAAATATGCTGTCACGGACTTATCAACTCAATCATATTATACCTCATCATTACAGCAGCGTACGTAAGAAACACGTACGTAGTTTACAAAGTGTTCAGACGTTTCGGATGAATATATTTCCTATTTTCACAAATAATTTAGCTTTCTATTGGTAAAATAATTTCCGAAATCGGTTCTGTAGATCCAGAGATTACCCCCTGCAACATCACAAACTCATAATACTAAATAGACGACTTTATAATATTATTACTCTTATTTTATATTTTCAGGCGACAGAGCAAGTGCGGAGTCTAAAGCCAGTGTCGACCGACGTAGACCAGATCAGAGCTCAACAGAAGGACTTCGCTGACCTGAGGCAGCGCACAGTGGAGCCGCTAGGCCAGAACGTGTCGCACTGCAACAAGATCGGCCAGGGCCTGGTGAGGTCCGCCTTGCAAGGGGTCTCCACGCAGGAGCTGGAGAAGGACTTGGAGAAGTTGAACGACAGATGGAACAACCTAAAGGAGAAGGTACCTTTGACAAAACTGCGGCAGTTAGAATGACGGCAACGCACCGTGAGCCCAACAAGGATTTACTTAATTACAACAACGGTTTTATACTTTTTAAGATGAACGAACGCGGCCGTCGTCTGGACGTGGGTCTCTTACAGTCCGGCAAACTGGCTGAAGCCCTGGCCGGCTTAGCTCGCTGGCTCACTGACACCGAGGAGCTGGTCCGCAACCAGAAACCACCATCCGCCGACTACAAGGTCGTTAAGGCGCAGCTGCAGGAACAGAAGGTAATTTCATAAAATTCAGATTCAGATATTGTTATTTTATTTGAGACGAGTATACTTTATGACTTTAGGTACGTACGCCACCTACTCAGGTCAGGCTGACATGACAGTTTTTATTATATTTCGCCCAATTTACACAATTTTTTACATAAGTTATAGCCTATATGTTCTTCTGATGTAGCTATGAGATGTATTGTTGCAAAGTTTAATTATAATCTGGTCAGTAGTTTTCGCGTGAATAAAATACATGAAATGAAGTACATCAAACTTTCGCGTTAAGATTTACATAGGTTCGCATTGTTAGAAGCTGTAAAAATAAACCAAATACGCTTTAGGACCTTCATAAAAACCTATCCGTTAAAGGCCGACAAAACACCGGCGGCCCTGCAAGTACAAGGGTTGTCCATGGACGGAGCTTATCCTAGGTGAACCTCCTGCTCGTTTGCTATCGGTTCCATAAAAAATCTGTTCTATCTGTTCTATTTATTTAATTTCGACTGTTGTCTTTTATAAATTAATTTTCATATTTAAATATGAACCGCACAGTTCCTGAAGAAGATGCTGATGGACCGTCAGAATTCGATGTCATCTTTGTTCGCTATGGGCAATGAAGTCGCCGCTGACTGTGACGCCTCAGAGAAGAAAGCCATCGAGAAGCAGCTCAAAGGCCTGATGCAGAGGTTCGATGGGCTCACGACTAGTGCCCAACAGAGGATGCTGGATCTAGAACAGGCCATGAAGGTGAGCATTCAGGATCTTTAGGTCTCTTACACAAAATGTCGGTGGCTTACAAAGCCGCTGGTTGTGCCGCATCAAGGAGTCGCCTGGTCTAGTACAGATCCTGATTTTCTAATGGAAGTGGAATGATGCTCGGCGGTTTTGCAGGTCTTGTGCCGGCGGCTTATGTTTCCGCCGGCATTGTGTTAAGGAGGCTTTACACAGTACAGTTTAGTACAGACTCTAGCTCTCTTGAAAGTTTCGACATGTTTGATAAATTTGTATTGTTAGTATTACTGAAATAACAGCATGAGATAGTACTTGTACTGTTTCGCTGAGTGAGCGAGGATATATGAGGCTCGTGAAATTATACCGTTAAAAGCTGACAATACCGAAAGCGCTGGTTGTGGCGTGGTTGTCCATGAGCGGCGGTGACCTTTTAATACAAATACCTCCGTTTCTATTGCACGCTATACCATAAACAAAATTACATTAAAACTATATAAATTATATTCAGTACATTTAAAATACATAGATTTACAAAATTGAATTTGTAGGTGGCGAAAACGTTCGAAGAGCAACTCCAGCCTCTGATGGAGTGGCTCGGTGTCACCGAAAGGAAGGTCAAACATCTCGAGCTGGTGCCAACCGACGAAGAGAAGATACAGCAGAAGATAAGAGAACATACGGTGAGACGTCAATCCTATTTCTAGGCAGAACACTGCGTTCTGTTGTTCTTAAGAGTATAAATTACAAAAGCAGTTATAAACATTGCTTTATATATAACATTGATGATTGAACATAGATTTTAATATGTTATATTGCATTAAGATTTTTTAACTTGATTTTACTTGATAAGGTTCCAAGTAAATACATTTTGTCCACGTTATAAAAATTAAAACTTCATAAACCTATATTCATTAGGGAAAATAATGTCACTCTCATTCTACTAAAAGATTGAGTTTGTAAAAGAAAACAAAGCATAGGTACTATATTAAAACTAGTTTACCTCGAGAAACGTCGCTTTTATTGGATTTAAGCAGTATTTCAATGAAAAACTTCAGTAAGATTTATTTTATATATCATTAACAAAACAATTTTTTTGTTCAAAAATCGGTTGAGCCGTTTCAGAGGAGTACGGTAACTAGCAAAGTGGTATAACAGAGTGTGTTTTATGTGATAAAGATTTTTTATGAGTAATGAGATATAATTTTCTTGCTAACAATTTTTTTTATATCACGGAATCAGTCTCTCAATATCAGTATGTCACGGGAGAATAAAAATACACCCACTGAGTTTACTTCATCGGTTCTTCTCAGTGGGTTTAGCTTGGAACCGGTGGTAGACCGGTGGTTGATTTTCATCGTTCTGCATTTTTGTATTTATGTTGAATAAAAACTTTACATTTAATATTAATGGAGTTTAAACTTTTTTAGAACATCCATGAAGATATCCTGTCAAAGCAACCCCAATTCAAGGAGCTGACTGAGACGGCTTCCACCCTCATGAGTCTGGTTGGAGACGACGAAGCAGCAGCACTAGCTGATAGATTGCATCTCGCTACTGACAGGTAATAATGGTTTTTTTATACGGCATAGCAGACAACGGAGAAGGTAGATCTCTTATATGGTAAGAGAACATCTCCACCCACGGACATCCGCGGCCCAGTCCGCGCATTGCTTGTGTTGTCAGCTTTTTACGCCACTTAAGCCACCTTTTTAAGGGCAGACATTTATTTAACAATCGAGATGAATTATTAAAATTTGAAAGTTGGAAACTGGAGAGAGACATGTCCACGGGCGATTCTCTGTTCCTTGTTGACACTCCTGTTCTTGTCCTATTGCCTTCAGTGTTATATATGAAAAAAAAACTGCATTTTGAACTTTGAAAAATGCCTCGTCTGAAACTTATGCGTTTTTAAATTATCTATGTTGAGTTTAATATTTATTATATAAACCTTTCAGATACCAAGCCCTTGTTGACCACAGTCTGAACATCGGCGACCTACTGGACAACTCGCGAAAGGGCCTCCGCCATCTGGTGCTGACGTATCAGGATCTGTCTGCCTGGATGGACTCCATGGAGCAGTACCTGGCCAAGAGGAAGGTGCTGCCCGTTCATATGGAGAAATTACTCCGTCAGATGGAGGAATTGGCGGTCAGTGTTTCAAATATTTTTGTGGTCATTTTTTAATAAAAATATGGTTAGCAATGAGAAGGTGGCTCATCTTGCATAAACGATTTTCCGCCTCTGGACACCGTCAGCCCTTGCAGAGTCGTGGCTGCGTTGCTAGTATTTAATTTTTCCATATACATAAGATACAGCTAGAATTGCTATTAAAAAATAAGTGCTAGTCATAAATTTAGAGTTGCATATATTTTAATTCTTAATCGTTAAAAAAATCTAAATGGATAGATGATTTTAAATAAAAAAATACAATTTGACCGATTCTCAGACCTACGTCATATTCAAATTTTTATAATAATCAGGCGTTCCAGACGAGTTTGGAAACAAACACCGCGACACGAGAATTTATATGAAAAATAGCATTGGTCACATTAACGCAAAATAATACAAATCATTGACAATATTCACAGGCGAAGACCGAGGAAATCTCAGAGAAACAGCAGGAGGTAGACAGCACAGTGGAATCTGGTCTGGAGCTGATGAAACACATCTCGGGCGATGAAGCCCTACAGCTCAAAGACAAGCTGGACGCCTTGCAGAGGCGATACAACGACCTCACGGCGAAAGGTGCCGACCTGCTTAAGTTGGCTTCCGATACGTTGCCGCTTGTTCAGCAATTATACAATTCCCATACCAAGTGAGTATACAGGGGTACGCTTATGAGCCTCGCGGCCGAGTGGTATTGTAAGTTACCATAAATTCATGGATTCGATCCCCGTCTTGAATATTTTTTTTTATAGTAACGCAGAGCCGGTAACCGAACCGTAGTTGACTATGAGTGGTGGTGATCTCTACCCTCAATGAAATCCGTCTGTTCCGTTGTTCAATATTGTTAGTTCTAATTAGTTATATTATTATATATTTTCACGATAAAGGCGATACTGTACCATAAAATGCCTTTTTTTTAAAATTATTCTTTAAGAAAAACAAAATTTAACATTATAAAACTAAAACGTAAGAGATAATAAATACAAAATTTAATGACAATGCCACCAACTACGCTGTTCTCAGATTAAAAGATCATCAATTCAGCCGTAAGACGTCCACTGCTAAACATAGGCCTCCCCTTGGTCCTCCATGAAGAAAAGACCTAAAGAAAAGATTAAAAATATTACAAGATACAATATAACAATTATAACACTAGAATTATAAGTAATATGGCTAATAAAAGAGAAACAGATTAAGAAATTAATGAGAGGTAGAGTTTACGACGCTTATGAGTAGAGAGTATTTACATTTTTTTTATAGTCTAGTGGACAACGGAGCAGGTGTGTTTCCTATATGGTAAGAGAACACCGCTGCCCATGGACAACCGCGCCACAGTCCGCGCATTGGTTGTGTTGCCGGCTTTTTACGCCACTTTAGCTGCATTTTTAAGGGCCTCCGATATCCTCACTCACTCAATGAAACACAGTACAAGTACCGTTTCACGTTGAGTATTCTGTGTATTTACACAATGTACATTGTTTAATGTAGGACTCAAGCTGTCTTCAAATAAGTGTGTATACTATTTATAAAAAATTCTACAGGTTAACGGATTGGATGGCGAACGCCGAGACGTGTCTGCAGTCTGTAGAGCCGCGCGAACAAGACATACTCAGATTGGAAGCAGAGCTACAAGAGTACAGGCCTCTTCTGGACAACATCAACGTTGTGGGACCACAATTGTGCCAGGTGCGACCACGTGACAGTCCTCACCTTTGTCCTACTTTATTTTTAGTTCCTAAAACGTTCATAAGTATGTTGTCCTGATCATGTCATGAAGATTTTGACTGACTTTTGAGTATATATTTACCAGATATCCCCCGGAGAGGGCGCCACTCACGTGGAAGGAATGGTGACCCGCGACAACAGACGGTTCGACGCGATCGCTGAACAAGTGCAGAGAAAGGCTGAGCGGTTGCTACTCAGCAAGAAAGTGAGTTCTGATTTTTAAAGGATTAGAAAAAAATGTATTGAATGCGGAGTAGGCGGGTCTCGAGATTGTAAGACCACCCTTGATGCTATGGTTGCGTTGCTAAACGATACAACTTAGTGGACCTCCTGCGAAATACAGTCAGTCACAAGATACTGAGCTTGAAACGGTACCTGTACCGTGCTTGTGCTCGCTTATCGATAAAATATAATATTAAATAAATTAAGATGCACTGCATGGTTGTTCACGGGCGGCAGTGGTCTCTTACCATAGAGGAGAGCCGACCTGCTCCGTTCTCTGCTATACCAAAAAAAAACAGTACAAGTACTATTTCAGGCTGGTATTCTGTGATCCCGTAGTATCACCGAACGTCTGGCCTTTGTTGCCTTTATAATACCTCGATATGGTCTTTATTATTATTGCATCAGCATACTTTAGAAATAGTAAAATAAATATTTTTTTTTTATAAATGTCGAAACTCCATGCAATAAAACCTCTACTTTTCTTTTGCCAGCGTTCCCTGGAAGTAGTCGGAGATATGGAGGAACTGGTGGAGTGGCTGCGTGCTGTCGATGCTCAACTCCGAGCTGCTGAGCCACCAGCTGCCTCGGCGGAAGTTCTCCGAGCACAATTAGCGGAGCAGAGGCCTCTAAGCGATGACGTCGCCGCCCAACGTGTCCGCGCAAGGGAGCTGCTCAGCCAGGCTAAGAAGGTATGATGATACTCTTAAAAAATTTCTGAATAGGCTTTTCATGCAGACATGCGTAGGTTGTGGCAAATGTCGAAAAAAACCGAACAGCTTCTAAAATTAATTTTAATAAAACTAAGACGGAGTGAATACATTCGAAATAAGAACAATGCTAATCTACATTTAAAACATTAGCCTTGTGAAATAAGCGAATGGCAGCCATCGAAAATGCAAGCAACGTGTCAGGCTCAAGTTAGGTCGTAGTGAGTTGGTAGACTTATAAAACCTACCTATAAGCTACTAGGCTCTCAAAATTAGGGATTACAAATTATTAACTCATTTTAAAGTTTTATTCATCATCATCATTTCAGCCGTAAGACGTCCACTGCTGGACATAGGCCTCCCTCTTGTATGTATGACAGATATGTATGGAGGTATCCATACATATCTGTCGGAGGCGACCTGCATCCAGCTTCTTCCGGCGACCTTTATAAGGTCGTTTGGTCACCTTGTGGGTGGACGTCCCACGCTGTCCCGAAGTATTATTGGTGAACGTGCAATATATTTGCAGGTGCTTCGTGAATGCCAATCCGGCGACGAAGCCAGCGTGATCCGGGATAGGAGTGAGGAGCTGAAGGAGATGATGGAGGAAGTTGGGCAGCTGAGTGCGGCGAGGTTGGCAGCACTGGAGCAGGCTCTGCCGCTCGCTGAACACTTCGCTGATACGCATCACGGGTAAGAGCTGAACGTGTACATATTCTATAGCAGACAACAGAGCAAGCAGATCCCCTATATGGTGAGAGACCACCGCGGCCCATGGACAACCGCCCCACAATCCGTGCTTTGGTTGTGTTGCGGGTATTTTACGCCGCTGCAGCGGACAATCTGTAAATAAAAAACCTAATCTCCTTTCATTACGGCGTCAAGTTCTTTTATGAACGTTTTTGCATAGAAATATTGATAATATTACACGGAACTAGCCACTTGCGGATTAAATTTCTCTGGAGTAAACTTATAATGTTAGCATAGATAG
>DWCF01004576.1:0-16055 GCA_018230265.1 Delias oraia | reverse complement strand
AAGTGTCCTTTAGTCGCCTCTTACGACATCCCATTAGGAAGACTGGGAGTGGTACTATTCTGATCCGGTAACCACACTGACGGTAATATATATTACGTATATCTAAATGTTGCAAAACAAGCAGTGTTATAAAATATTCTGTCACACTCTCGCCGACATGTATTTCTTGTAGCAGAAACGAGACAGGATACTTTAGTAATGATCTATTTTGAGCAATGTTTATAAATTCTAAATACGGACTTTCAAACTTAGAATATATATTTAAGTATCTTAGCTATCTTGTGTACTTGGAAATTGCTTCAAAAAGTTGTAGCTTAGATTGTTTAACATATATCGGAGCAGAAAGCTGTAGAGTTTTGATTGTATTCGATTTCATACTTCAA
The DNA here is from genome assembly GCA_018230265.1 of Delias oraia. NCBI lineage: Eukaryota > Metazoa > Arthropoda > Insecta > Lepidoptera > Pieridae > Delias > Delias oraia. The sequence continues at coordinate 15,672 of DWCF01004576.1, read as the reverse complement.
TAATTTGGCGGTAAATAATTGACAGCGCGCGCCGTGTTTCCCCGATCTGTATCTATTATTCACACAATGTTGCCTATATTCTGTCACATTATCCTAATATCAGGAGAAATATTTTGCGTTTGTGACTAGAATGTCTCTTTGTTGCGCCGAGCTGGAGATATTAAATCGAATGTTTCAAGTTATTATGATTATAAATTATAACTGTATTTAACGGATTGCCAATTTTCATGGTATTAATATTTAAAAAACAGGAAAGTAATTTAAATCGATTTTAATTATAAATAAATGTTCTTTTTATGGTATAGCGGACAACGGATCAGGTGGGTCTCCTATATGGTAAGAGAACTTCACCGCCCATGGAAAACGGCGCCACAGTCCGCGCATTGATTGTGTCACCAGCTTTTTACGCAACTTAAATGGTATTTTTTTAAGTTCTCCGATATCCTCACTTACAGCGTAATACATTACAAGTACCCTTTCACGCTGAGTATTCTGTAAGCCTTTGGTCACAGTTCAATATAACTTCTAAATTTTAAATAATATGCTCAAGATATACAAACATATATTGCAGTAAATTCTATAATTTTTAATTTCTATTTTACAATTAATCAAAAAGGCATTAAACAATTGAATCAAGAACTGTGAACATTAGCTAAAGAAGTCAAAAGTCAAAGTAGGATTTAATGAGTGATTAAGCTCGATCACAGATCGCTATCGAATTACACCCACACATGAATACAATGTGCGATTGTAAGCACAAGTGCAAGGAGGGTTGAATTCGGAGGGCGTGCAATGTCACCGCACAAACACGTGATGCGCCGCGAGGAACGCAGGCCTACGCGAGTTTGAATTTGGAACTTGCAAAGTTGAACTGTCAAATTCAAATTGACATTAATTGGAGACTTTGATTTAATTAATTGGCAACACTTCCATAGACTGCTTAGTAGAGTTTTAAAAGTTTTGTGGCGTGTAACGCAACTTCGGTAGAAATCGGCTTTACAAATTATTAATTAATAATTAACGTTTAGTGTTTTGTCTCAGTTTAACGTTATAAAGAAGCTAATGGGTTTTTTAATTAAATAATTTAATTTAATTTGTAACATTTTCTGTTTCTTCACTACATACTTTTGCTTGGTTGAGTTTAAGAAACAAATTTTACGGTGGAGAGTTTTTACGCAAATAATTTGTATTGATCACCGACCGTTTATAGTCCTCAAACCTTATTCGATGTATCGGGAATTTGCGGTTTTGCGTTTTCTCGGAAAGTATCATTGTGGGTGATCGTTTTTCGTTTGAGATACCGACCGGCGATTCGTAATGAAGACATTTGTACTCTACAAATGAATGCCACAAGCTCAGCATTGTCGTTAATTGATGGTTTTTCAAGCAATTAGTGGTTTATTTAAGGTTTTGTGGAATGGGCCTTGATAGTTTTCCCAAAATGTTACGATTTATTGTCGAATAAAAATACTGTGTGTGCTTTGTGATACGGTATTTTTTGGTAGGTAGGTGAAATTTATTAATTCAACTGTACTTTTACTGCTGCCTATACCAGCGATAGCCTTTACTTTAAAAAATGCCACATATTGTAGGAAAGTTAATTTTGGTTTTATTTAAAACCAAAAACATTTTAACAAAATATTTACGCGACGAATTTAAAAGACTTTTGAAAGGTTAAGAAATATATTTTCTTTTACAATTTGTCATATCCATACCAAATTATTTATTATAGAAAAAATAATAAACTATACGTCGGTACGATAACAGAATCCCATCATGACTATCCCCTCAGTAAGTGCTGCTTAACTAGGCCTATCATTTCTATCACTTGGCTTATAACAAGATATATAACTATATAGTTACCAGCACAGCTTTTTGTGCCACTCAAAGCACTTCACGAAAGGAATGACAAGAAATAGAGAAAACGTACCATTTCCATGACGAATGTCTTTCAAATTGTACACTCTTTGAACTCGCCGCTGGTTACGACAATCGAAAATAAATCAGTATCGAATCGGAATCGATCGAAACGATTATTGCTTTTAATCGATTTGTAATTGGTGTGATGAAGATTATATTTGTTTTAGATCGGGCTGGTTAGGTAGAATCCTTTTTTTATTTTAATAGTATTTATTTCTATACATTCTATACACCCATGGGAGAGCTATGCTGAAGCATATGTTGACGCACTGATTGGGCCGGCTCGTCCGAAATAATACCACGGACACAGAATATTCAGCGCGAAACGGTACTTGCACTGTTTCGCTTAGCGAATGCAAATATCAGAGCTACGTGACATTATAAGCTGCGTATAAAGCCGGCAACACAATTAAAGCCTGGATTGTGACCTTTTGCCAGTGACGTCATCGGCTTGCGATGCCCATACATAAAATGATATAGCCAAATCCAAGGGAAAAGTATTCGTATATATTATGCATCTAAACTAATATTTCTATGGCTATAATATACCTAAGCAAAAATTCTCCAAGTAGGCATATTTATATAACCTGCGTAAAAACAAGGCGCCTTGTAAAGTTGATAAAACTAACGTAAAACATAAAAGGTAAGTAAAAAGTGGTGTTCAAGCGACCCTCATTATAAAAGCATTTAAAACGGTGATTTAAATCGTTAATTTCGTATCTTGCGCAGCGGGTGTTAACGAGTAACGACATCTGTTGGCCGCTAAGTGGAACTATTGTGTGATTGGTTGCGCCGGCGCGGCTTTTTACTATTTCAACGTGTTAAATTTGGAATGCGTTTTTCCTACCAGTTTATTGGTTTGAATTGCTAGTTTTTTCCACTTTGCTTAGAGATAGGATAATTTAGCAATGCAATGGTATATGTGCCTTTCTTTCATGTGATTTTAATTAGGTTTGACGTTAAATTGGGGCAAATATATGTTTGATTCAGTAACTGATGTATGAGGTACAAAAATTAACGAAATGTACACAGTACCGATGGTGAACTTTTGTACTCCTTATCATTTGACAAGCCACTATGGTTCTCACGTGCCGGCACTTACAGATCAATATTGGATGTAAGTATTAAAATTAATTATTAATAATAATTGATGAATTATTACGTTACATTATTTTGATAAGTTTTATAAATATATAATATAAAATATACTGGCCACGGTAAACGTCGCCTTTTCATATATGTTCTCTAACCACCCTAATATGAACTAAAAATTTGATAAAACTTGGTCTAGTCAGTTTTGGAGGTATTTGGTAACAAACATCGAGATCGAGAATCTTGTACAAAGATCTTGTACTCAAAATAATGAATTTTATGAATTAATAGTTTAAGGAAAAATCAATATTTGTTAAACATTTGTTCTTCATATTTTTTGACTTCTGTGACTAGAGATTGCAATTTTGCCAGTGTCAGTATAATGATATTTACATGAATAACGACAGAGAATCGAGCAAGAATATAAACAAAGTTCGGAGGATAAAAATTACAACCATGACCCAAGAAAACCTTTGTTCTACATTGTACAAGACTTCTTACATTTCTATTTGAGTTAATTAATTTTAACGAAATTAAAAGGTTGGAATATAAATGTAATAATAATATATTTGTTTCAGGAAACCGTCGGTAGATGGCGTTGCAAACTCACCTTCAGTCAATAGCCGGTATGTTTTTTCTAATTTTTATACCTTCCTGTATGTAGTTTGATCTAGTATACTTTTTAAATTAAGCTAACTTATTCACAGAGAAATAGGAACCAACAGTTCAAGCTTTGTAGCTTTGCTTACTTTTGATATAATAGGATATTCTTATCTCATAAATTTTTACTTTAGGTATATGATGCATATTTTTGAAATATATATGGTCACGTTGGATATGATATTATCATTTTACAAATTCGTCACCCAAGTCATAATAACTTATATTATAGGATTCGGATTGAAAAAGTCATCCGTGGGAGAGCCATGTTGAAGCATATACAGACGCACTACTTGGGCCGGCTCGTCCGAAGTGATACGGCCTCACAAAATATTCAGCGTCAAACTCTCTAAAAAAGCTCTTACCATATATGAGACCCACCTGCTCCGTTATCCGTTATAGAATAAAAAAAATAATGTTGTCATAATTTATATTAATTATTGTTTGAATATAATATTCAGCTATTGAAGCAACCATTTTTTTTATTTATTTCAATACATCTTAAATATGTATATGTGTTTCAATATTCTTTTAGATTAGGTATAAACGTATATTTTCCTATAAAAAATCAAATGCCGCATGGAGATTCAGGTAATCAAAAACACCAGGAACATGGGCGTACACTAATCCGACCTCTAAAAATGGTAATTTTCTTTCTCACGGACACGAAAAATTAAGTGATGTAACAATATTTGCATAGAAGGTATATATACAGTGCATTTTTAAAATTCGTATCAAATATTCAAAATGTAGCACAAATTTATTTGCATGAAACATAAATTTTCAATTAATTTTTTACATTTTGGGCTATTTGGAATACTATACATTTCATATTATTTATGTATAATTTTATATTTTTTAACAAGTAAATTGAAACAAAATTAAGAGTTTTGATTAAAATTTGGCCAATATTCATTTAATTATTAATTTTAAATATGTATGTGTAATAAAGATTTATTTAAATAATACATTAGTAATGTATTTAATTATCTCTGTCACCATCGATGTAAATTGTAACAAATCGATACTCCATAAATACAAAATGTCAAATTTTACATCCATCGGTCAGAGCAATTCTCCCAAAAAGGTTTTTGCTATATAGACTTTATATTTATCTACAATTTTCGTTTGACCGATTAATATTCCGTACGTGGCGAGTGTGGTTTGGCTGAAGACACTGGATAAAAATGAAAACCTTTCGGCTTAAGCCTTTACAAATTACATATCCGTGTGTGGGCTTGGAATATAGGATAAAAATATTTCTATGCACTGTTTAAATATTCTATTTTTTTATGGTACAGCGGGACAACGGAGCAGGTCTCCTATATGGTAAGAGACCACCGCCGCCCATGGAAAACCGTGCTATGGTCCGCGTATTGGTTGTGTTACCGGCTTTTTATGCCGGTTAAGTATGATTTTTTTAAGTGCCTCACATATCCTCACGCACTCATCGAAACATAGTAGAAGTACCGTTTCAAATACGCATTTCACGCTGTATTCTGTCAACTCGTGGTATCGCATCAGACGAACCAACCCAATTTGTTCGTCAGCATATGCTTCAGCATGGCTCTCCAATGGGTGAAATATGTGACATTTTTTATTATATTGTATTTTCGTCAATTTATACAATATATAAATCATAACCTATGAGTTATCCTCATGTATGAGACATATTAAGGTAAACTATATTTTGTTTTACGTGAAAGAGTTACAACCATGCACCCATCCTTTCATACTAAAAAATGTTTGCGTTAATAACATTAGTAGGATAAATTATCAAATTACAAACAATGAGCGACTAAAATAAATTAAATAATCATGTAGGCAGTGTTAATATTGTATTAATCATTGCATTACTTAAAATCGTTTATGGACCACAAACTCCATACAAGTTTTTACCAACACTTTTGGGTCTCATTTTGAAAACAGCACCAAAACGGCGTATTAAGAAAATATTAACAGGCTACGGATAAGATCTATAACTGTGTATCCTCATTACGATTTATACGAAAATCGATATGAACACAATAGTAGGGAGTAATTACTGGTTCCCAGTAAGGGACAATCGATGCGATCGGTTCGATGTATCGATGCCTTATTCGATACTTGCTTTATTGTTTTAATCAAATTTGCATGGGAATAGATTTATGCGGATTAGTGATTTATAGAAGAGCTTGGGGCTATAATACAACTGGTGCTGTGTGTGAATCATTTTGAAATATGTATGAGTTTGTATGAATAGGCTTTATTTACCCGTCGGAGAGGCATGCTGATGCACTATGTAAATAGGCCGGCTCGTCCGAAGTGATACCACGGGCTTACAGAATACTCGGCGTAAAACGGTACTTGTATGGTGTTTCGCAGAGTGAGTGGGGATATCGGAGGCTCTTAAAAGTGCCGCTTAAGCGCCTTGATAAGCCGGCAACACAACTAATGCGCGGACTGTGGCGCGGTTGTCCATTGGCGGCGGTGTTCTCTTACCATATCGGAGATCCACCCGCTCCGTTGTAAGCTGTACCATAAATTTTTTTTGTTATTCTCTATATTCTAATATAAGTTGTATTTTTATTGTTTATAAATTAAATTTAAAAAAATACGGGACGTACAATTCCCAGGAAATCTTAAGCGCTATCTATATTCTAGATATCTAAATAATTTTAATAATTAAGTTTCTGTAAAGTATAATATCACCTCATCCTTAAACTTATATAAATGTCTGTAGTTGTTAAATTGTGGAAATTTTTGTATTTTTTTATTATATTATATAAATAAATATTATTTCATCTGAAGTATAATTTATTAAAATTCAAGTTTTACAGACCTTCAAACGTAAAATAAGGTTTAAAAATTTGACATATATTTTTTAAAACATTAAATATATATTTTGACAGAATTAAGACCAGTATAGTTTTAGTTATAATTTTTTTTAATACGTAACAAGCACACAGCAACATGCGAAATGTTTCATAGAATTCGTTTAAGTAGGCTAAACTGTCATGCTAAAGTCTTCATAAAGCCGAGTTAAAGTTTCACACATAAAAAGCATAAAAAGGATAAAAAGTATAAGCCATGTTCAGAACAGTGAATTGTTTGATGGACAATGGCCTTTTCGTATGTAAATGTCTTTAGAAAGCAACGGAATGTCATACATTTTCGATTGTTTGAAATTTGAATCCACTTTACTAGTAATTATTACTTGTTCCACTAATAAATGTTGCTATGGTTCTTTACCTACAATAAAAAACCCTGAATAAATCTATATTAACCAATCTAAAAAGAAGGAAATAAATGTTTATTACGATATTGTTAAACCAATTATAATTTTAAATAATATATATATATATATATATATATATAAATTTAAATAAAAATAAAATTAACGTTGAATTCTTTTCAAAATGACAGATTATTTATAAAATTTATTATATTAAAGCAGATAGGTCTCTTTTATTTAAAAAGATCACCGCCGCCACTGGACAACCACACTACAATCCGCGCTTTGGTTATATTGCCAGATTTTACGCCACTTGAGCGATATTTGCTGATATTTTGCATTAAAAATGTTACAAAACGTATTATATTTCTAAAGTTATTTCCTCAAGTTACTGTACTAAAAATATTAATTTGTACCTTTAATCACGTAAAATTCATTCAATTTTCATTATAAATTATTGTCAGAGCATATTGATATACAGTTCTGTCAGGCGAGACAGTTTTTATATCCAGCATAAGAGTTATTCATCATCTTATTACATCTGATTGAAATTAATTGCATTTGATTAATATTAATATTATTTTATGTGTATGCTTCTTACGCATGAACATATAAGGCTAAGCTGCGATACAAGTTTGTGCTAGAGCTCCTTGCTGGAGTGAACTTAAATATAAATACTAAAGGGTAGATGGATACCTACATATCTTTTAAGACTGACTTCAATTCAAATCGTCAAATCTCTGTGGAATCAGATACCATCAGGGGTATTGCCAAACCAATATGATTTTGTAACCTTAAAGAAAAGAGCTTGAATATTCCTTAAATGCCGGTAACGCACCCGCGGCCCTGCAAGGGTTTGGGGTGTCACTGGGCGGAGGACCGTTTGCCCTGTTTGAGCCTGCTGCTGGTTTACTACCATTTTCATATAAAAACTAAATTTAATTTTGTTGCCTTTTGATAATTTAAATAGTACTACTAACAAAAGAAATCGTATATTCCTAACTAAATAATTATTTCACATAGCTTTCACCCATGAACTGCCGCACTTATAGGACCGGCTCATACGAAAAGATACAATGGGGTCACTAAAAACCAGCGTGAAATAGTACTATGTTTATTGAGTGTACCGGTAACATAACCAAAGCAGCAGAGTATGGTGCTGTTGTCCCACGGTTCAAGCCAAGGTTCGTGTCTCTCCCGCACGGAGACGCCCTTGTGCTAGTCGCGGCATCCGAGAGAAGCTGTAAACGCCATATGCCAACAGTAGTTTAGTCATTTAAAAAAAGCGATTCTTTCATACCAAAATTTCTGCCCTCCCCGATTCTAGTTATATAATAAGAAAACAAATCTTGTTTATGTAACTCATAATATCATATACACAATATCAGTGTTTAAACATTATTATGGAGCTTAATTATGGAAATATATCAATAAGCCTCGAGTGAGAATTTTTAAAATAACCCAAATTTCAATGTCACATTTTGTTTTGAAGAGATATTTTTTAAATTGTACGTTTTTGCAAAACATTTTTGCATAAATGTCTATTGTATTGTTAAGGATAATACATCGTGGAGTTTACATACTGCCTTTAAAATATTTTGAAGAATACTAAGAGAAAGAAGCGCGCTCTCGGTACCCCGAACGATGCTAAGGGAGGACATAATTAAAAATGTACAGGGTGCATTAATTTATACTTTTTTCTTAGCTCTTTTAATTTGTCGGCGAGTGTTTAGCATAAATTCCAAAATGCTCTACTCCAATTAGTAGGGTCGACTTATTTATGTCTTCTTAATAAGAATGCCGCGTTTCTTTTGTTTACTTAACAAATCGATTTAAATGATTGGGGAAATTTGAAAATAAAAGATTTTTAATTATCGCGTTCTTTAGGGTAATAAGGGTAATAATGAATCTACTATGAAACAATGAATTTATTTATTGAACTTCATAATTATTTGTTCCCTTTTTACTCTTAGCGCACAAAATATTGTTCAGTTTCCTAATTTAACTTAAACTAAACTTGAAATTTCTAACCGAAACTAACAAAAAGCAATATATTTCGTAATATCATAATCTTACACGGAAATGCTTTTACATTCCAGCAGCTTTCTGAGGGTCCTAAAAATTATTTTGCAAAACATTATCCAAAGAGCTATTATGACCCGTAACCGCAGCTCATAGAGGTGAGTTCCGCTAAGCATCAATGCATCCCTAAGTATTAATCCCAAGCTTAAGTCGTGATCCAGGGATCGAGTGACCAACGTCACATTAAATCGGGATTTGGTCACTTGTAGGTAATACTAATTCGCCGTAAATTAAAATATCAAAGCTTGTCACACGCAAAAACAATTGTTTTTTTATAGTATAGCGGGCAACGGAGCAGATGGATCTCTTATATAGAAAGAGAACACCGCCGCCCATGGACAACCGCGCCACAGTCCGCGCGTTGGTTGTGTTGCCGGCTTAATACGCCACTCAAGTGGAATTTTTAAGGGCCTCCGATATTCTCACTCACTCAGCAAAGCACAGTACAAATACCGTTTCACGTTGAGTATTCTGTGAGCCCGTGGTAGCACTTCGGACGAGCCGGCCCCATTAATGCCTCCACATATGCTTCAGCATGGCTCTCCCACGAGTAAAATATAAAAAAGAATTCCATAAAATATTATTTTTAATTTATTATTTGTTAAAATTAGTGCAATTAGAAGTTTAAAAAACTGATTTTGGAGTTTAAATAGATTGTCAATTAAAATTGAGTTGTTCGATAATAGATATACATTTCTGCAAAGGTTTCTTTAGCTGCAGTTACAAAAATAGCAATTCATTAATTGTTATTTTATTAATTAATATTTTCAATACAACATTAAATTCCTCTGCTATTATTAAGTTATCGTTCAGAAATGCACCATAATAATTATACGTGTATGATATGCAATAAATAATTTAAATAAACTATCGCCTTGTGACATCTGCCAAAACTGCAATTTCTTACGCGCCAAAGACAATAGAGCAAAAAAGAAAGCTGACTCTTTGCAAACAATTATTAAGGCGAGGCCACACCGTTTAAAATGAAGCGTCGCGTCTCGGGCGAGCCTAATTCCCTTATAAATATTCATGTAGCTATTATATTCGTCATATTGTGATACTTTGATTAAGTGTCTTCAACCCTCGACTTCTGATTAATGGAAGCTACGAGTGGCGGCGTCTTTTGAGCGGTTTTTTTGACGCGATATCCCGACTACTGTCTCGCTTTATATCGCTCGTATTTGTCATCGGTGTGGCGTATTAAATGCATCTTGTTCCCATTGTTAGTACAGTTGTTAAGGCTGAATGATATTTTTATATTGTTTTATTTTATCTTAAAAGTCAAGATATCCGTTACGAATTGATTGCTTATAAGATATTTAGAAGTCTTTTATGTTCACAGTTTCTGTGCAAACGTCGATCACTTCATCATCACTTAGAAATATCCTAAAATTCCAACAGATCTATTAAATTGAGATAAAAATTAAATTCTAGTTAAAGTAATATTATATATTAAAATACGAAAACATAAACAACAAACTCAGTTGTTTATTTTCTATTCATTGTTTAAGAAATTGTATTTTCAAGTATAGCTAATTTTTTAACTAAAATTATGAATGTCTTATAATTTTTCATGTCAATGTAAACTTGTCACCAAAGAACCCTCAGTTTAAGGAGCCTCCAAAATGTTTGATTTTAATTAAGTTTAACTGATGCGGTTGTTATTAATAAGTCGGTGTTCACTGTCATGTCGCGCGTCAACGCTAATCGACGTCGCTTTGTCTTTTCTCACCCTTATTAGCAACTTAGACTAGGAGCCAGCTCTTCTTTTAAGTTCCTCGTGGCGGAGTGGTCTTGTAAGCTCCCGTGACGTCATGGTTTGATCACCGATCTGAATATAATTTAATATGTAAATTGTATTCTTTTTTTGTAAGGTCTTGAACTTTCGTCAGATGTGCATGATCGCGTCTCAACACTAACTAGGCTAGTTTATCCAGAACGATACCACAGACTCACAGGAAACCAGAGGTTAACGAGCTCACTAAGTTTTATTGCGTTTAAAAGCGTGCCATGTTGTTCCCTAATAAAACAGTTGTATTATAAATTAATATATGAATTGAATGATTTGGAAAAAACTGAATCCGAGTATGCAGGTTCTCTAATGTGTCTATTTATTATACATATGATTAATGTTGTTTTTAATTTAATAAATTATAATTATGAATTATTGGTACAGAACGTTGATATATTTTATAACAATTTGTAATTATTATTATTTAGGCAATAATATATATTTATTAACGAAGAAAGGGAATAATGTAAATAGAGATATGTTCAAATAATTCTAATAGATCAACACGAACATGAACTAGTTAATATAAGAAAATTAGATACTATTAATGCATAGAATTGAGCTGAGACATCAAACTTCGATAATCAAAGTTGGTCCCTCGCGACCGCGGTTCTGCCGTGATTGATCTTTAGCGTAGACCAAGTAAATATTGAGACGGAAATATATTAAAAATAAATTATAAAATAGTTATACATAAAAAGTAAAGTTGCCTTAAAATTAATTGTTTAATTATTTAAATATATATCCTAAGAACAAAGCTAGAACAAATTCTTGCCCATGTTGTGAAATTCGAACACAATCTTATTAAATGTGTCTGTTATTCAAATGCATAATGTAAACTTTATACACTTTTATAATATTTATCTATGTCAAATTTAATTGTCATCTATATAGATTAAAGACCTTTAACCAAGTTAAAAGTTTAAGAAAATGTAAAGACGTATTAAAATGTAGAGATTATCTTTAAAGGAATAATAAAAATGTGGGTTACTACATAATTCGTACTCTAAAAGGCCGCCAACGCAACCGCGGCCTTTCAAGAGCTAGGGGTGTCCATGGGATCGCTTTTTCTAGATTAGCCTCATACTCGCCTTACTTAGCCTCATAAAAAAACTTTTTTATTGTAGGTATGTAACGTTTGAATGTCATTAAAAGTTTTAGTTCAATAAAACTTTATTTGGTCAAAAGGTGATTGCAAAAAAGGTAAAGGTAAGTGATTGTAAGGTTGTATAGATATTTTAGCCGAAACATATCAAAAAACGTGTTCTCACAAGTAACATCCAGCTAAAGAAACCCTTTTATATCTTCACATAATCTTCGCCTCTGTGTTGCCTTAATCTGGCAGAGGATTTGGTTAACATATGTAGTGGGGTGGGCGCGCTATAAATAATAATTCTCTAGATAAATCGACGTATGCTAATACTTTGCCAAATTATTTAGGGTGGATGGAATCGGAGGGAGTGATTGCGGGAGACTTAATATAAAGACAAAAGGACATTTTTAAGACGTCTTCAAACTCAATAAGGTAATAAAGGTAAAATTTACATGTGTTTTTTTCAGATTTTGAGATCCTCGTAGCTAAATGGTTTTAGAATTATAAGTCTATCGTGAAGCTAGACGTATCGGGTTTGAAACCCGGTCTGGACAAATTAGACTTTATTTTTTAAACTCTCTCTCACTCTTACAGTTTTTACCTACATGTTTCCCACAGCCGCCGGCTTTATAAAGTGACATATATTAAGCCAATATACGTCACTTTATAAAGACTTTTTCAGGCTCATTTGTCAACAATTAGAAAAATCTTATAAAAGGCAAATATAATGTTTTAAAATTTTAATTAATTAATAATAACTGTTTAATATGATTATACATTAAGTTGAGTGATATTAAATTAACTTTAAGGATTGTTAATAACCATTAACCTTATCTCCGTTTTTATAAATTCATATTAAATTTAAAGTTTTGCAAGATATTACCTGTCATTATCTTGCTAACCTGAAATTGATAATGTAACAACAAGAAAAAACATTCACTTAAACCATGCGTATAAGGAGATTAAGTTTTTACAAAGATCCTTAGTGAAACTATGATTCCTTAGTGAAAGTTTCTTAACTATGATTGGATTTTGTTTTAATGGTATAGCGTCCAACTCTATATTGTAAGAGAATACCGCCGTCCATGAACAACCGCGCTACAGTCCGCAAATTTGTTGAGTTGCTGGCTTTTTATGCATTTTAAGGGTCTCCGATATCCTCACTCACTCTGCGAAACACAGTAAAAACACCGTTTCAATTACAATTACGATTTCACGCTGAGTATTCTGTGAGCCTCGCCCCGCTTGGGGAGAGCCTGCCCAATTAAATATTAATATAATAAATATTTAATTAATATAATAAATATTTAATTAATATAATAAATATTTAATTTGATTAAAATATATAATATTTAAATTTAGTGGATAATTTGCCTTCAGTTTAGTAGTTTTAAACCATAAATCCATAAAGCCATAAATCCACTAGCCCATCTCGAATAAGCGAGTTAAATGTCGCGGAAGAAGTTATGCAAATTGTGCAGTTAGCTTGAACCTTGATTAGTGTAGCCATAGCTTATGCACCGTTTAACATAACGGCTTGTATTTCAATTACTTTGATAGTTTATGTTTTTCAATTTTGTTAAAAAAATTCGGTATTTCCTAAAATAGATTGGTAATTTTTTTTGACAATACTTATCATTAAAGATTTTACACTACATACAAGTAAAACTTCATGTAACGTATATCTGAATATATTGTCTCATAATATCTAATATATAATTAGTTTTTTTAATGATATAGCGTACACACACAGGTTGGTCTCCTATTCGGTAAGAGAACATCACCGCCCTAAAACTACCATTTCACGCTAAGTATACTGTGTACTCGTCTTCAGCATGGCTCTCCCACGGTTGCAAGACACTCGCCCGGCTACTGTCAATTCCACTCAGAGACCGAATAAATTATAATTTAATTTATAATTTTACGGGCCGGGATTCAAACGCGATACTTCTCGCTTTAAGGTACACTTATAAAACTATTTAGCTACGAGGCTACATGCAATTATTTTTTAATTAAATATAACTCATAATTTAACATAATATATTTTATATCAATATGTTTATGTGCCCTAAATATGATACAAGTTTATGGATGTAGGTACCTAATAGTCTTGCCCAAATGCAAGACTTAGCTTAGTCTTGGTCATGCGCCAATACACCTGGTATTGGTCTTGATCTTGCTATTGCGCTCCCAGTCTTGGTCTTTGTCTTGAAGCAAGAGTCTTACAAGTCTTGAAATTACCTATTAAATTAATAATATTTATTAAAGATACTTCAGATTTTAGAAAAACCTATGACAATAGGAACATTTCGAGGTTGAAATAGCATAGCCATAGTAAATACCAATCAGATTTATAAAATATGTCTAAAAATTAAATAAGAAATTCCAAAAATCACTGCAAAAAAAATAGCTGCAAGATGCAGGAGTCTTGTTCTTGCTGAAGCTTTACATGGTCAGTCTTGGTGATTTGGGCATCACTAGTATAAGTAGTAACCTTTTTAGGTAAAGATATTTAAGAAACCCACCGCGAGCGAATATAAAACTTATCTAACTAAACTAGGTATCACTATAAGTACCGTATTTAAATAATGTGGAAATGACAACTATTACCAAAGCATTAGCCGTAATTGTGCAGCAAGGAGATTTCAGTCGTAAAAGAAAATTGGATTTTTTCCCGTGGCCCTTGCCTTAATTATACTTTTATTGTGTGTTGAGGGCCCGACAATGTTGATGGGAATTATATGAATTTGAATAGAGTAATTGTTAAATTTAAATTGTTATATTAAAACTAGTGTATAGTTTTTTTATTCGCTGGCTCTTAGTCTGTAATAATAAATTTTATGTTTAATCATAAAAATCACTGTAAGTAGATATTTATTTCAACAATATTATAGAAATTATATAACTAACTTAAATTTTTTTTTAACAAAATTACAAATAAATAAAACGCCAATAGTATAGCCAAATCGATACTAAAAAAATTCATTATAAAACTGTTAGTATTTCTATGTATGCATATACAGGAAAGACTTTTTTATTTTTAAGGGCTTCCGACATCCTCTCTCACTTAGCGAAACACAATACAAGTACCGTTTCATGCTGAGTATTCTGTGATACCGTGGTATCACTGCAGACGAGCCGGCCCAATTAGTAAATAGTGCGTCCGCATATGCTTCAATATGACTCTCCCACGGGTGAAGATCTAATTCTATATCTAATCTACTTAAATTAAGCTATTTGCCAAGTTCTACACCTGAATGCTTTCTTACTCTGTGACTGTCAGAATTCAATTCAATATATCTCAGTATCAATTTGGTGACCGGTTTCCAGTGCGTCCCTATATATCATTTTTATTATCAATGACATACTCATTGTAACACTTCGAATTACATTGTTTGATCTTGTTTCTATAAACAATCTTATATCATTGGAATACATAACAAAATGTCACATTATTAATCTCGATAAAAAATGTAGAAATTTTTAACTCCTTTGCATATATCAATTTTTCGTACCCGAGGGAGAGCTAAGCTGAAGCATATCCTGACGCAGTATTTGTGCCGGCTCGTTCGAATACCACTCTGAAGAAGACCACTCTGTGAAACGGTACTTGTACTATGTTTCGCAGAAAGAGAAAATTTGGGAGGCCCTTAAAAGTGCCGCTTAAGCGGCGTATAAAGCCAGCAACACAACCAATGCGCAGACTATGGTGCGGCTGTTCTTGGGCGGCGGTGTTCTCTTACCATATAGAAGACCCACCCGCTCCGTTATCCACTATACCATAAAAAATACATATACATAAAGGTTTATTTTTGGGTG
>DWCF01004575.1:0-16057 GCA_018230265.1 Delias oraia | reverse complement strand
TAACAATAGTTGAGATGATGTGATAGCGTAACGGATGAGCTTCAGTTTTGTCAGACCATTGGGGACTCCCTACTACGGCTTCAACTACGCGTCCGCCCCTCTGGCCACCACCTACGCCGCCCCTTTGACCACCGCTTACAGCGCTCCCTTAGTGCACTCCCCGGTTTACACAACCTCTCACCTCATCAAGAAGCGTGCCGCTCCTGTGGTCGTGCCATCAGCATCCTACATCGCTCCAGCCGCGTACTCGGCTCCTCTCATATCCACATACTCAGCTTACCCAGCTGCCGCCCCGTACTATTCCCCCTACTACGCGGGTTCCCCTTTCACCTACACCCCATTCATCAAGAAGTGAAAAGTTTCAAGAGCGCCCTCAACAACCTCCGATTGCGACGAACTTTTTGGACAGTAGCATCTTCAAAGAAACGTGACTAATGTAAATTTCAAATTGTGTACATAAAATCCGTATAGAACGAATCGACAACGTTTGTAAATAAAATTCTGAAATAATAACGGCATTCTTTGATTTTTGGAAAACCATAGATTTTAGACTTCCACTTTACACGTTTACAATATTAAAGCGCCCATTATAAGCTTTTTTACAATTTAATAACAAAAGATTTAATATTTGTATCAATTATATAAATATTATAGAGGCTAAGTCGCACCTTATCGTACCTAAGTGCATATAAGCCTACAACGAAGCAAGAGGTATGGGAATCGATCCCCGGTCTTATTTACATCGATGTTTGATGGTGCAATTTAGCTGAAGGTGACAATCCAAACAGCTCCTCCAAACATTCCCCGTGATAAATGCGATAGAAGATTTTGAGCGAAGCTACGTCTCTAGGTAACGCCAATTTTCAATGTAATAATGTAAACTTACTGATAAGCGTCGAGTAACTGTGGCGGCGGCTCGTGTGGGTGACTAAGGGGCGCAGGCGCCGCGGCCGCACACAGCTCCCTCACGGCAGCTAGCAGCTCAAACGGCAATGTCTTCGCTGCTATTACAATGCACCCTGTATGGGGCCAATCAAAATAATTTGCAACTATATACTTAAATTAAGTATTACTGAGTTGAAGTGGCAGTAGGTTGGCCACGTCGCTCGACGAACCGATAACCGATGCAGAAAAGTTCTCGAGTGGCGACTGTGTACCGGGAAGTGCAGAGTGGGACGTCTCGCCACGCGATGGAAAGATAATCTCATAAAGATTGCGGGACACCACTGGGGCCTGGTCACTAAAGATCGCAATAGGTGGGCGTCTTTGGGGAGGCCTATGTCCAGTAGTGGAATAGGCTGATGATGATGATGATATACTAATGTGTTCTTTCTTCACTGCCACTAGTTGTAGTAAAATAGAAAGCAAAATTGCGTCGCTCTAAAAGAGAAACAACATTTAAAGCTCTTTATTTCCCTTATTTACTTAGTATATTAGAAAGGGACAATGAAAAGTTAAATTATAACCAAAAAGTCAACCGCTTAATTGACATTGAACTTAAAATATGATTTACCATTCTCATCGTATGCTTCCTCATCGGCAACTCCGCACCAGCCTTCAGATATCCAAAGCTCGACACACTGTCTTACGTCTTCCGATACCTTGGAGAAACATTAATTTATTTTTAGAATAACACTGATATTTCTCGTTGTCAGCCTTAATTTTGTCAAATTCTGGCTAATCATTTTGACACATCACAGTAGAGACGATGTAGTGTATAATCGTATAAGAATGCATTAAATTATACATTGTTTTAAATATCGGACGCGCACCGGTGGAATAGGGTATAGAATTGAAAGCTGTATGATTGGCCTTTATTAACATATGAATAAGTTACGAATTACAATAACAATAATAATTATTAATTTATTGGAGAGGTCCATCTAAAGTATAATCAATCAAGCAATAAAAACTATGTACAATACCATAGAGAGACATAAGCTGCACAGATCCAAAGAGACATAGACATGTCACTGTGATACTGCTATTATGGGCACAAATACAAAATCAACAAAAACTTTATATAAAAAGAGTCGGAATCTTATATCAGTGTTCATAATGTAAACAAGAAAACAATCAAACTCCAAGCAGCTGGGAATATATTAATAATTAATAAGAGGAATATTTTTTATATTTTCACAGGCTGTTTCCTATTTGAAATTTAGATGAGTAAAGAAAAATACATATTAATGTTAGGGAAATGGCTCGGAAGGAGTATCTTGCCGCCCACATACTGCGCAGTTTGAACTGTTCGGTTTTATGGCATTCCTACAGCGATTTAGCATCGTAAATATGCCTCGGCTGATCTATTGTACTGTAGAGGATTTTCGTTTATTTTTCTTTCAAATAAAAACTATTTATTGATCGATTCAGCTTTATTATCATTGACCTGCTACACATTGACATTCCAAAGAGGTGCGTTATAAATTTGACATGTTTATCTGGAAATGCCTTCGCGGGTACATTTAATGGTATGAAAACTTTAGGTGGTTTAGTATTTTCTTTGTTCGTTATTTATTTAAATATCATTATACTGACATTGGCAAAATTGTTATCCCAAGTCACAGAAGCTAAAACAATAATAATCATGATAAAACCAATATTTTAAGTTTGTATTAAATAGATATTGTTACTTAAATTATAAAAAAACAATTTCCTAGCCATAGAAAGAATAAAATTAACCTACAGTAGAACCTCAATTTTTGTTCCCTTCCCTTCAAACAATAAAAGTTTCATTCCAAGCTTCCATTTCGAGTCAAACGAAGCCATTTGTGTACATGTTGTCCCTAAGTTATTACATACATTTTTTACATACTGTCCATAAGTCGAGAAATATAATATTTGTATGTCGAACATAGAATTAATAGAATTATCATGAATGTATGAGTCACGTTAACACTTTAAAAGAATGAATCTCAATCTACATCGAATCAAAATCCGCCAAGTTTAAATTATCTATAAGTCTATAACTCTATAAAACTTAAATTTTTGTTATCTTTTTTTTCTACTTATAGAAATTCTACTGTATATGCAACACTTTGTTTTGGGAAAAAATTTTATTACACCAAAAAAATGTTTCATCCTAAATTATATAATAATATATATACATACTTGTTAATAATTGCGATGTATTTTTATTGTGTTTAAATTATTTGCAGCGTAAACATATTCAAATTATATTAACAAAACTAAAACAGTATAAAAAGATAGATTATAAGACAAACTAATGAATAAATGTAAATTATAGTTCTATTGCCTAAAGCGGGTTACAAGTTACAATCTCTAGATCTGAATTGTTAATATTATTTCGCTAATTTGTGCCTTCATAGTAATTTATTGCTCACTAAATTGTAGCGCCGAACTCATAATGAGCACACAAAAGACCGCTTTCAAAATAGCTTTTATTATTTACGTTTTGTAGTCTGTGGTAGCTGTCAGTTGGATAAAATGTAAATTCACGTTCAGAAACTACATCTTTTTAACAATGACTTTTATACGTCATAAATCTAATAATTATTTTAAAATTTGTTTATTTTTTAAAAACTGTATGCGATATTTGTAAATGTAAATAATTTGTTGAAGATAATAAATATATAACGAATCTATGATAGACATATTATAAAATACGTTTCCAGAGACAATTGACACACGTGAAACTGACATGCCACCTCGTTTTAAAAATAAGTCAATGTATGTACAGTCATATGTGCATCATCACTCGCAGCTGTTAATTCTCATTTCAGAACACAGGGACATGTAAAATCCAATTTATTTCCAGATGGAAAATTTCTCATGATTCAAAAACAGGAGTGCAATTCCCGTTGTAAAATAATTTCGCAGATATAGTTGGGCGTAAAGTTAAAAAAAGCGGAGAACTCGATAGCTGTGCTCTCACGCCCGGAGCTTTCAATGTTTGCAGATCGAAATTTTGTTTTACATTTCCAATATGAATTTCCATTTTGTATTCAAAGGCTTTGTGTTTCTATTATATTTGCTTTTAATAAAATTGTAAACGTACCATTTTGTCGATTTGCGTAAACACCACGTTGAAATACGGCACATTGTTGGTTCTGAAATAAAATTAAAGTTAAAAATAACTACTAAATATGTTAAAAACTGCTTTTTTATAAAAAAATCGGGCAGGTAATAAGAAGGTGGAATACCTAGGATAAATGTTACACCGCCCATGGGCACCTCAAGCCCAAGCCGAGCAGCGAGTGCATTGCCCTTTGCATTATATAAAAAAACATTAGAACTCCTCTGATAATAACGCAATTTAACTATTTTTTTTATTATAATAGCGGAAAATGATAAAAAATAACCGCTGCCTCGCTGCGTTGTATGTATTTTTTCCATGTCAGCAGAAACCGTTGGCCTCCGCTTTCCGTACTCACTCAATAAAAAAAAAACAGGTTGTATGTTAGCTCAGATTATTATTACAGACAAGCTGACCAAATTAGTTTTTCAGCATATATTTCAGCATGGCTGTCGGTAGCGGTAAGTGTTAATACACTCGCCTAGCAACTGTAAAGCCATTTCAAAGACTGATATTACGATTTTATTTGAACCGGGGATTGACACCGATACCTTTAGCTTTGTGATAAACCTACAAGACTACTTAGCAAAGTTTATCTTATCAGTTATTTCAAAAAATGTATTCTGATAAGTTAATACTATTTTAGTAGTGCAAAACTTCTGGTTATACCAGTTGATATAATTCTAACAAATTTCTTACTTACGTCTCAAATAATGGGTGGTAATAAGTGAGTCCTTGTTGCATATCAATTTGCACAAGTGTGATGAGATTGACCAGGTCCTCGCCGCGTTCAGACTCGGTGTCCTGGGCGCACAGGGCGTCATACCATTCCCCTGTACCCTTACGTAGTGAGCCTACTATTTCACTCCTGTGGGATAGACGACAAAATTAATAATTGTTTAAAATAATATAATAGCTGGCACCTTCAAATATTATGTTGCATCTTTATTTTAGAACGGAAAACTGAGCAGGTCGGACTCCTACATGATAAGATAACACCACCGCCCAAGGACAACCGCGCCAGAATCCATGCATTGGTAGTGTTGCCGACATTTTACGCAACTTAAGCGACATTTTTAGGTGTTTAAGTGCCTCCGATATCCTCACTCACTCACTCATCGAAACACAGTGCAAGTACCGTTTCACGCTGAGTATTCTGTGAGCCCGTCGTATCACTTCGGACGAGCCGGCCCAAATAGTGTGACAGTAAGTCCTCCAGCATGACTCTCCCACGGGTGCGACAGTATTAAGACACTTGCCCGGCCAATGTCAAGTCCTTCTGAGAGGATATGGGAAGCTTTAAAAAGTGCCGTTGCATAAAAAGCCGGCACCATAACCAATGCTCGGAATTTGGCGCGATTGTCCATGGGCGGCGGTGTTCTCTTACCATATAAAAGACCTACCTGCTCCATTGTCCGCTATAAAATAGAAAACATTGTAGCAATTGTAGGGCGTTTTTATGTCGGGTGAATATTTATCAAAAATTTCGTTAACATTTGAAAAATAATATGTATAAAACATCGCTTTATATGAATTTAAATGATACAGGTGCGGAAATATATTGCTTAAGTAAATATAGGAGAACCTCGGTCGAAATTTTCCATAATTAAATAGAAATAAAGGGACAATTAAGATAGATAATGGTATTCTAAGACGTTCGGGCTTAATCTTTGACGTCCAAATAAATATTAATTTGGATTATATTAATCCGCGGTGATTCGTCTTGTTTACAATTGACAGATACGTTACGCGGCTTTGTCTTCTAGATAGTTTATTTAAATATCCAAAGTGGCGCCATGCTGAAGCATATGCTGTTAACTAAGTAGGCCGGCTCATCCAAATTGCCATAATAGCGAATGACCCCTCATATGTTAGGGTAAAACTGTAACTATGTTTCGCTGAGTAATGATATTGAAGGATCGTGAAATTATACTCCTCAAGCGATGAAGAAGCAAGAAGATCCATGGGCAGCGATGATCTCTTACCGTAAAGAAAACCCATCATAATTTATTTATTTAAACTACAGGTCAAGTACAATTTGATGTTCTTATTTTTTGCCCTTGTGTTCTATTGTGTGAGTAAAACATTTAAAGTGAGTTATACTTCAAACAAATATAAGCTTCAGCGTGGCTATCTCACGGGGACTATTTTCTTAATTTATACCAAAAATCTTTATCTATGGGTCATATTGTTTTATGCACAAAATGTCCAATAAAATCTGATTGTTAACATTGTCCTCTATTAGGAGGATTGGGCCAAAAACCTCATATATTTATTTAATAAAATGTAAGAAAAATATTTTTTTTATATATTTTAATTCCAATTACCTCATTTCCTTACTGAATGGACAGCAACGCCAGAATGCCTTCATTTGCGAGAGATGATTCAAGCATCGCAAAAGATATTCCAATCTGTCAAAAAATACATTATTTATTAATTATAAATAATTAAAAATAAATATAAATAAATTATTTTTATTACTTTTTTATAAATATGACTAATAATAGATATTTATTTTAACTGTTCTGTCTCTACAACAATAAATACATATCAGTGTTAATGACTTATTAAATACATAGTTGCAAATGAAATAAGGTATTCCTTAAAGAACTTTTGTTATTTACATAAACATAGTACAAGTACTATTCACGTTTATATTCTGTGAGCCCATGCTATCACATCCGACGAGTTAGCCAAATTAATGCGTAAGCATATGATTCAGCATGGCTCTTCCACGGCTCTTCTTCTGTGATAGTTTTAAGACACTATCGCAACCATGAGAGAGACATGCTGAAGAATTTGCGGACGCACTAATTGGTTCAGTTCGTTCGTAATACCACAGGATCACAAAATACTAAGCGTGAAATGATAGGTGTATTTGAAACGGTACTTCTACTGTTTCCATGAGTGAGTGAGGATATCGGAGGAATTTAAAAATGCCGCATAAATTGGTGTAAAAACTCGGCAATACAACCAATTCACGGACTGTGGCGTGGTTCTCCATGAATGGTGGTGGCCTTACCATATAAAAGAACCACCTCCGTTCTCTGCTATGCCATAAAAAAGCTGCCTGGCCACGAAATACTTCAATTTTATTATATAACAATTAAAATCAACACAAAAATCACTGCAAACATAATTTACTCAGTGACAGTCAACTGTTTGAACATAGAGAATTAACTTTGATCCGAGCGTCATTGCAGATAAACAGTATGTTAATTTATTCGATACGACCTCGCAGTGGGCAGAGCTTGCTTCATTATTGCAAAAGCAATAGAAATAATCCGATTTATATAAGAATCGAACTCTTTGCAGCTCTAATTGGCGTGATCTTTCAACAACTTTGCACAACTTTGTACATTTAATATTAATTCCTAAGCAGGCTTCGTCGTTACATTTGGCGAATTGCGTGAATAAGCTTTGATGTTTTGATAAGTTCGCCTAACAACCTCTCGTTATTATTATTTCTGATAAATCAAATTCATCTTTATTTAAATCGTTTATGGAAGGCATTTTGTGCCACGCAACACCCCTATGTAAAAGCATCTGCCTGCCAGAACTAAGGTTTTTAAGATATAGCGAATAAGAGAGCAGGTGGATCTTCTAAATGGTAAGAGAACACCGCCACCCATGGACAACCGTACCACAGACCACGCATTTATTATATTGCCGGCAATTTACGCCGCTGAAGTGGCACTGGTATCACTACGGAGCCGGCCCAATAAATGCGTCAGCATGGCTCTCCTGCGCGTGATTACAATATGTAGCTTTAAATTTTACTGTAATGGCTTCTCGCTACTGGCCCGAGTGGCTGTTACAGCGCAACGCGGGTGGAAGTGGCCACAGCCACGATATTACTTCTATTTTCATCAAGGGATAGAAATACCACACCGTAAAATCATTTAAACATTGATTAAAATCATCAAACACTTACTTGTTTAAGCTGAGATGATGAAGGACAGGGTACAAGTCCCTGTGAAGCCTCAGCTGATGCAGGGCCCGCTCGACGAACTCGCCGAAGCAATCGGCCAACCAGCGTTCTTCGTCTCGCGATGCGCACGCACTGGCTTCACCACTACCACTCCCTACCAGCGCCTCGATCGCACACCACGCCCTCTCTAATTCGTTTAGTAGTTTAAGCATGTACCTGAGAAATCACAACGTTTAATATTTACTAGTGGACGCGGCAGACGTCGTCCTGCCCAGTACGAAACCTGGCAGGTGTAATTATGAATTTCCATTCACTGCTCTGCTTCCATCGGTTTTATCGCTTTAAAAATATATTACAACCTGCCCAGGAGACTGAAAAATATATGGACTAAATTTTGTTAAAATCAAGTAGTTTTTGTTTCTACAACGAATCCATCTTACTCACCAGTGGAGGAGCCATGCTAAAGCATAAGTTGACGCACCAATTGTGCCGACTCATCCGAAGTGATAACACGGGCTAACAATACTCTGTTTGAAACGTTATTTGTACTGTGTTTCGCAGAGTGAGTGATGATATCGGAGGCCCTTAAAAGTGCCACTTAAGCGGACTAAAAAGCCGCAACACAACCAATCCGCGGACTGTGGCGCGGTTGTTCATGGGCGGCGGTGCTCTCTAACCATTTAGGAGACCCACTATATATTGTCCGCTATAGAATTAATTAAATTATCCAGATAGACAGACAAAAATTTTACTGATTGCATTTTTGGCATCAGTATCGATGATCAATCCTACCCTAAATTTTGGATATATATTTCATATACAGAATTGACCTCACTACAGATTTTTTAAATATAGATATACCGGCCCGGTACGTGCATCGCTACGTATAAAACGAAAAAATAATAAAATAATTCGAACATCAAATTAAACTATTCAAGCAATAGTTCCCACATCGATTAGCCATTACATAAAAAAGTAGTATGTAAGGATATCGGAAGCTCTTAAAATACCGATAAAACGCCGTAAAAAGCCGGTAACACAACCAAAGAGCAGATTGTGACTGTCCAAGTCAACGGTACTTTTACCATAGAGGAGACCTGCCTGCTCCGTTGCCCGCTATACCATAATCACTTTTTGAATATATTTAGCTTATCAATGTTCTCAACATATGGGCTGTTTCCGTCGGCGTCCTGCCACTATTAATTAAATCACGAAGCGATGTGATCCAGAAATTGAATCACGCTCGTCCCGCCGAGCCGGAGAGACTTTGTTCCCGCATATTGCATTACCTGTGACGTCAATGCATCCACCAGGACTATTTCCTAAGGATAATTAATAGAGCGGGCGTGTTTTTGACGTGTTATCATACCGCAGCGGCAACGTTTCTGGGTTAGAAAGTAATTTGTATATGCGCTTAGATATAGAAGTTATTAAACGATCAGATCTAGACTATTATTTTTATACAATAACTATAGCGCAGCAATCCTCAACAGGGACCCCTAGGAGTTCAAGGTTAGTTTCCACGGACCAATTAACAAAATAAAAAGAAAAAAATCAAATTAGTTATTTATTTAAATTATTATTAATATGTATTGTCCAGAGTTGACGCTGCGGACCCACGGGGGTTCGCTGACTACAGGTCAGGACTACTGGGAAACACTGGTATACGTCTTTTCTATAGAACGAGATCTTCGGCCCCCACAATCCGCTCTTTGAATGTGTTGTCGGCTTTTCACGTTAAATTTCAAGGGCCTCCGATATCCTCACTCACTCAGAAAAACATCACGCTGATATTATGTGAGCCTGTGAGCTCTTTAACAAAATATTTATTGGTTTATTCGGCCTTTGGAAGGGCATGAAACTGGCCAGGCAAATGTCCTAAGACTGTTGCACTTTTGGGAGAGACATGGTCATCATATACTCAAATCGATTTTCATCAATTGTGGAAGTAATTTCTAAAGCTATGTGAAGTAATAAAAGCAATGACGTTCGTAACACTCTTACCGTCTGACATTCCTTTGTCTGCAAATTTCATTATAGCCTTTGTACTGCTATATTTAGGTACTAAATATCGTTATGATAAGTTTTTTTTCTATAGCGGACAACGGAACAGGTAGGTCTCCTAAATAGTAAGAGAATACAGCTGCCCATTACCAACTGCGCTACAATCCGCGCATTGGTTGTGTTGCTGGCATTTCATACCGCTAAAGCGGCACTTTTAATAGCCTACGATATCCTCACTCGCTCTGCGAATCACAGTACAAGTACCGTTTCACGCTGAGTATTCTGTAAGCCCGTGTTTTACTTCGGACGAGCCGTCCCAATTAGCGCGTCAGCATATGCTTCAGCATGGCTCTCCCACGAGTACCTTCTAGAATTCATAGTAGTAACAAGAAAATGCGTTTATAGACCGAATTACCTAGCAAAAGGAACTATCAATGCAAGAATTGATACCTTATTTTAAGAATGAGTTCAGATGAATGAGATGTCTTTATATAAAATAGAAAGGTTCTTAAATTATATTGTTAATTGCGATTTTTATGTCAAATAGCTTCACTTCCTATAAGCCTCTAAGAACTTAGGAGTGCTCAATACGGCGAAGCCATACTTCACTTCCGGCCACCGCTTGCAGCTGTATAAAGCGAAAATTAACGTATTTACATAACATATATTAACAATCCTATTTATTTATTATTATATGGCAGATATTGGGGTAAGAGATGATAGTCCATGGATAATTGCAATTCTCGCTTAGCTTGCATACGCTAAATGTTATGAACTTTCGAAATTCTCACAAATTTAGCGAGGCATCCGTGCCAAGTTCTGCCCTCGGCCCTCTTTCCTTACTTATCTCACATATGGTAAGAGTTCACCGTCGTCCATTGACTACCACGCCCTAGTTCGCGCAACTTAAGTGTGTTATATAAAAATATGTATATGTTATACTTACTTTGGATCCAATGGAGCATCGCCGTTCAGCTTGCAAGCTGCTGCAAACCGAGCTATTGCAGCCTGTAGCGAGCTCATATCCCCCTGAACAGCATGCTGATGCAGCAGTGTTTGGGCAGCACCACACAGATCACCCTCCCACGAGTGGCTCTCACTCTCTGCACCCTCGCTGCTACTGACGGAGGCAGTGTCCACTTCATGAGCGAGCAGGACTCCAAAAAGGCGCTCGTGTTGACGGACCTTGTCGAGAAAGGTGAAAGATTAGTTAGACGGCGTAAGCCAGCAACGACCGAGGCTCTGATTGTAGCGTACAAAACGGTGTTCTTTTATCAACAGATGTATTTTGTCAGCTATGTCAGAAAACAAAAATATTTTATAAAGAGTTTAAATATGTTGAGAGACTCGTAGCTAAGTCGAAGTCGAAGCGAGAGATATTGGGTTCGAATCCCGGTCCAAACATTTATAATTTATTCAGTAATCAGTATTTGTAAGGTCTTGACAGTGGGCGAGTGTCTTAATAACATCGCACCCGTATAGAGATACCATGGGCATACAGAATACATAGGGTGAAACTGTTCCTGAGTGAGTGAGGAAATCAGAGGCTCTTGAAATTATGCCACTTATATGTAAAAAGTCGGCATCACAACCAAAGTCAGTCCTGTGACGTCGTTGTCGTCTATGGGGAGCTGTTCTCACTTTCCATATAGAAGCGAAACGATTATTTAAACGCATTAGCAATTATTGACTGTGAATCTTAACACCTGTATCGATGCCAAGTCTCTGATTAAGTTTCAAATTAGACCCGCACGCTACTTTGATAGGTGAGCGATTATTTTCTTTTAAGTAGGCCAAGGTGTCTACGGCATAAAAAAACTTTTTAAACGCTTTCAATTCTTGACTTTTGGATCATATTTTAATTTATTGACAAGAAACGTGGTGAAAGTTTCACTTGAGTTTTATTGAGAACAAGATATTCTGCCGGGTAGGTACGCTAACATACAATAATAACTCTCAATTTTTTGTAGTCGCACATTTTTTTCCTTCTCTGAATCTACCCACTAATAATTAAACTTTATAGTATTGAAGTTCAGTTGGAACACAACCAAATCGCGGACTGTGGCGCAATTGGTGATTGGCGGCGGTATTCTTTTACCATAAAGGAGACCCACTTGCTCCGTAGTCGGCTATACCATAAAAAAAATTGGGGATGCTTTCGGTACGGTTGTACAATGTGTATAAATAATCGTCTGCTTTTATTACGTTCCCAAAATATATAAATCCGTTTCAATAAAATTTCTTCTTTGATTTATAAAAAGTATTCATACTGTAATAAGTTACATACAAAAATAAAAATGAGCACCATTTTTTTTATAATACTTAGTAAATTAAAAATTTAACTTATTATGAATTTATAAACAAATTTTCGTATTATAGACGTAATTTTCTTACATAAATACAAAAATGCAGCTCGTTGAATGTCAAAATCAGTCTACCACCGGTTCTAAGCTAACAAGAACCACTGACAAGAACCGGCGAAATAAACTCAATGGGAATAAAATTATATCAAGATAATAATGGCTTATTACCTGGATATTGGAGCTCATATATTTATGACAACATATGGCATCTAAAACGTGATTCTCAGGCCAGCCAGAGCATATCCGCTGAATGAACACAGTCGTCGCGTAATGTAGAAGCAGCGAGTGAAGCGAAATTACGAGATAAATCCAATTCGTTCCCCTGACGTACTTTATTCACTTTACATTGAACGGGGACCGGCTTTTTTACGCATCGCGAGTTTTCACGTTCAAGTCTTCTATCTGTATCGTACCTTTTAATTCAATTTTCGTATGAATTAATATTTCATAATAAAAACACGTGAAACTATTGTTTTTTTTATGATTTAGCGGACAACGACATTTAGCTGGTCTCTTATATGGTAAGAAAACAGCACCGCCCATGGACAACCGCGACACAGTCAGCGCATTGATTGTGTTGCCAGCTTTATACGCCGCCTAAGCGTCATATTCTTAAGAGCCGACGATATCCTAAACACTCAACGAAAACCAGTAGAAGTACCATTTCAAGCACAACTACCATTTTGCGCTGAGTATTCTTTGAGCCCGTGGTATTATTTCGAATGAGCCTCGCCAATTAGTGCCTCCGCATGGGTATCCCATGGGTGCGACAGTATTAGGACACTCACCCAGTCATTGTCAAGTCAAATTGTAAATTAGAAATTAAATTATAATTTATAATAGTCCGGACCGCGATTCAAACCGATACTTCTCGCTTGATGATAGACTTATTAAACCACTGAGCTACGAGGCTCTTATTATATTGTTTTTTTAAAGATTTGACGGCTCTATCTATCTCTATCTAGGTCTTCCAGCCCTTTAAAGCCTTCATATGTTGGCAAGCAACAAGTGAAATTATTTTGTGTATTAAAAATATTGACCACATCACAATTGATCACATTTTATTGAATTATATAAGTTTATTTTATAAGAAATTCCACTAATATGACACAAATAGAATTTTTAGAAAATAATATAAAAACATGAGGCGCTTTTTGTTGCCATACAGTGAAAACTGTTAAAATTGTATAGTACTAGTCACTTCAAGGGTAAATGTCTCAAATAAGACAACGTAATTAAACAAACTTGCGCTCAATAAGATGAGAGTAGTTGACGGCGTATTACCAATCTCCTAAACTACTGCGTAAGGCATAAAAGTTTTATAGGCTCTACGCTGAAGCTATTAAAACGTCCGGCGCAGGGTTATGTGTGCGGTCAACGGCTTTTAACGTCTTATAACAATCAATTCACTATATTAATCTTTGATAGCGCTTTCGCTTGGCATTTCAGCAACTTGTTGATATCTGCGTCAATCTATTCGTCTGATATTTATACAATAAGCTAATGTGTAGGATAATTGCTTTACTAATCTCGTGGATTAAGCTCAGCTGTGTCGGCAGAGACTTTCTCTTATTGGTGTATATTGAGTGCTTTGCCGTCTGCGTGAAACGCGGCCAATTTTTATTGTTTGAAGAAATTAAATTTTCTTTTCATTAATACATATATAAAACCTTTTTAAAAATATTATAGATTAATTATTTTTAGCAAATGTTAATTTAATATAAAAACATTTATAGTTCTTATTAAGAAAAAACAAAACGCAATTTCAAAATTCTATCATGTTTAGAATTTAAACCATTGTTTCGCGGCCCACATGTGGCTATGGTTGCCTTGGTAACTGAGCGCTTATTCCAGACAAGCCTCCTACTGCGTTATATATAAAATCTATTTGATATAGACTGTAAATCTCTACAAATCATACACTATCATAGGATCACTATTATAAGGTTTTAAAAGCAAACTCATCGTCTTAGTAATTGTAGGAACTTCGAGGTTTGATGTTTCACATTTTCCTTCCATCGCGAATGGTTTTTCATTCTACTATCCAACTGACATCACAATATTGCTCCGCGGTTTCGGATAAAGCTTTAAAGCTCGGTGACAATTCTCTGACATGATATTTATTCAACCGGAATACCAATGGATTTTGAATATAATTTTTTTCCATTCGCTGCGTCATCTTTCAATGTCTATAGAGTGATCGACGGGTTGTCATAGAGACATTCCGCTCTAGTGCTCTATGAAATGTTTCATATTTATATATATTATCTGTCAAGTCTTTCCGGACATAACGCGACACAATACAAAACGCATTTTCAGTCAGACACGGGATTATTGTTTTGGTGCGTATGAATCCATATGATTAATGTTCACACGACATAAAGATGTAGACGGTAAGAAAGATATTAAAAAAGCACTCAAATAATAAATTTTTATAAAATTGCTTTTAGCAATATAGAAAATCCAATAACTTTTTTATATGTATTGCCGAAGCGAGTGCTTTGATTGTGTTGCCAGCTTTTTACGCCGTTTACGCGGTATAATTTTAAAAGCCTTCGATATCCTCACTCACTCCACGAAACACAGTTCAAGTATCCTTTCAGGCCGATCCTAAAATACCAAATACCAATTCTGAGGGCCACTCACTTCGGACGAGCCGCTGCAATTAGTTCGTTAGCATTGCTTCAGCGTGACTCTCCCACGATTTAATCTCTAGAAGAGATATCTATACGAGTAAAAAAATCATACCTGCTGCCAATTGTCATCATCACGTCTACCAGCCTCACGTGCTGAGAGCCAAAGCCTCAGCCGAATGCGACCCTGAACGGACGAGCGCTGGGAACGAGCCTCCAACTTGTACCACGCCTCCATACCCGTAGACGGTATCTCTCGTAGAGGAATGTTGACACAACCTACGAATATATTAACAAATTAAGTAAAGTAAGTAAATTTTCTTCATCATCGAACAACGAGTCAGATTACAAAGTTTCATCCGTATTACCTCCATGTTTGTCGTAACAAAACTTAGCGTTTTCAAGACATTTTATACCGCGCACACCGCTCTATGGAATTAGCAGAGGTTTTTTCAATATGATTTCCAATATTATCAATTATCATAAATATATCAATAATATCATTATCCAATATTTCCAATATGATTTTGGGCCCTTTAAAAAAAAGATCATACTTAAAGGCCAGCAACGCACCCGCAGCCTTGCAAGATCTAGGGGTATCTATGGGCGAAGGACTGATTGTGAGGGGAACCTCCTCTTCTTTTGCCGCCGTTTCTGTATAAAAATAGTCTTTGAAAATCCGACAAATTGGGCCATATGTGACGCACAAATTGGGCCAGCTCGATCGATATGATACTACAGGCACACAGAATACTAGCGTGAAACGGTACTTGTACTGTGTTTTGCTGAGTGAGTGAGGATTTCGGAGGTTCTTGATATTATATTTTAATTTATTTATTTTTAAATTTACTGCGGCACAGTTGTCCATGGGCGACACTGTTCTCTTAACAAATAGGATAATTTCTCCGGTATTTACTATATAATTGCTAATAGAAAAATATATTTGATTCGTTCAGCCAGCTCTATAAATCTCAGACATTGACTCTGTTAGGAGATTATTTTATTTTACATTTTTATAGTATAGCGGACAACGGAGCAGGTGGGTCTCCTATATGGTAAGAGAACACCGCCGCCCATGGACAACCGCGCC
>DWCF01004574.1:0-16057 GCA_018230265.1 Delias oraia | reverse complement strand
GATATTGCTATTGTTACTGAATATTGTGTCAATAATTTTAATAAATTTGATATGGCAAAATAATATCATTTTAGCCACAAGACATCCACTGCTGGACATAGGCCTCATCTTCAATGGATGTATTTATAATTCTATAGTTTCTACAAATTGTAACAAAGATTTTCCATTGATGGTTTCTTCTAATTGGAATTGGATTAGGACAATAGTGTTAATAGTCTAATAAGGTAATTAAATATCAAGACAATATAATAAACAGGATTGGCTATTAATATTGTATCAATAAAAAATTAATTAAAATAATTGAGTATTATAATAAAAGAATTTTAATGATATTCAAATGAATGTTTGTATTCAGTCCAGATAAGAATATTACGATATTATTCTTAAATAGACTGTTATTAGACGCTTTCTTACGAACAACGTCGGCAAGTAGGTAAGTGGATTATCATAATAATGCTAAAGAACTCCACAACTCCACGATTAATATTTTGTTGACATCAACAATACATTGTATATACAATAAAATATTTACTTTAATAAATAAGCGGGCGTCATAGGAATATAAGAAAGATTATTAGACTGCTTTGAAAAATTGATAATATTAAGAAAACTTACCGTAATCGAAATATTTCGGCTTCGAATAAATAATCACACAAGTTAAGTTAATGTTGAACTGTTAGAAAATTGTAAAAATCAGTCTTGTATAATTTAGTTACCAGTTTGTTAGGTTAGGATTACTATAGTTATTTCGGAGAGTCAACTGTCACTGTATTTATGTTTTGTCAAACTTTAATGGTAGTTATCACAGCCATAGGATAATATGCAAAACTATTGAAAATATGTCTTGATATTCCGAATGGAAATGGTGTTTGACTATTTTTTCAATTTCATCGTCTCTTATATACCAAAGCTTAAAGATCTACCTTCAGTCCAGACCATTTTATAATCAATTTCATCAAGACAACTAGTCTATATTCATCATCATCATCATCATCAGCCCATTTAAGTCCACTGCTAGTAGTCTATATTGTAATATATAAATTAAAGAGAATTATTATTTAAAAACATTTATTATGTAATATAACACATAAATACTTATGACAATGCTAGAAGCACAAGCTATATTTTCGAAACACTAATTGTCTAAAAAATTCACAAAATATGTGCCAAGTACTTGATCTTTTATGCATTTGAAGGCACTATTATAATTTATATGTTCTAGTGCTTTGTGACTTATTTTATATCAACAGTTTCCTAAAACTAAATTCAACCAAACATTTTAAAACAGGCACATAAAACTCTTTGGAATTTTAACATTTCGTAAATAACAAAATAACTACTAAACTACATATAACAAATAGCAAGAAGCAATAATGATTATATAGACAAAATTAATATATAAATATGTAATATTAAAAAATGAACATAATTTTATGATGAATATAAAAATTGATATTGTTTATATCTATTAAAACTTCCCTTTTTTATTAGAATGGCTTAAGGTAGTACATATTCAGCAAAACATGTTAGAATTAAAAACGATACATTTACACTTTAATATAAACAAAATATTAGGACTTGCTTATAATAATATTGCACTTGTTAAGATTTATATGTCATTTATAATTATAAATATAATATCTTAATAAACCGATTCATGTTAAAGGAATGTGTTAACTCCTTTAAAATCTAATTTGCATGTTTTAGGTGTAATAGACAATTTTAAATACTTGAAAGAGGATTTGTAAGTTAAATAAAATTACTTGAAACTACAAAAATCCATCAAAAGCATATCTTTTGCACGAGTAACTTTTACGACAGCATTGGTACAATATAAAATAACACAACCAGCCTACGAGTGCAAACAGACTTGGAATAAGCAATTTATAGGGTTTAATGACAAGAAAGAATTGAATATGACAATTATCATAAAATTCACAAGTGCTCATAATACGTGTGCATCTATGAAGTTTCATTTATTGCATTATCTACAAAAATATACAAGACTTGCTTGTAACATTAAAAAAATATTCTATATCGAACACAAAGTTAATACTTAATAGTTACAAAAATCGAGTGATTGAAATTCTAAAAAAATAAATATTTTCAGTTTTACATATCTAACGGCTGGCATATAGCATAATTGTCCAAGACATATTTTAAACGCTGCTAAAACTATTATGTTATATATATATATCATAGAAACTGGGGTCAATTATGGTAACTGGGCTCAAACTGTCAAATGGACAATAAAATACAAAAGGCATCTATAAAATAGATTAGGACAGGCAATCAGCGACTTTTTTACAACTACATTGAATGCTTAAAAATATCTTCGTATGTTGTGCACAAAAAAATAAAAATAAAAATGTAAATTTATAAACATTTATGAAACTTCCCTAAATAGTAGACAAACTTTGATTTATTCAGTGTAAAAATATCAACTTAGCCTACTTTCGAATTGATTATTATGATATTTGTAGCTCGTTTTAGCCAAATTGCATTTCACAATTGTAATACAAAATGTATGAGTGCATAATTAATAGTTAAAATAAACCTTAACAGATTTTTACGATCACTTAAACTATATTAGATCTCTACGGTATATTTATATAAATATACATATATTCAACATTAACTTAATTTGGGTTAAATCGTTTTTGCATTTACTTATTACAAATTTCAGACACAAATCGTTTCTATTTTGAAAAGTTATTAGAAATATAAACGCATAAATGTGTCTGCCGTAATGTCGTATATCCATAATATACGTCGATTTTCATTAATATATTAATTAAACATTATATGAAAACTGATATTTAATAATATAATTCTTTACAACAGTAAATGCGGTTATTTTACATGTCCCTAGATTTTTCTAATAATAAAAGTAATACATATTATATAATACAAATACAAATTTTCGGTACATAATATTCTTATAAAATGTATATCCGGTCATAAAATATTCAGTTTAAAATAAAACTCTAGAATCCTATTTCGTTATAGTTCTTTTGTAGATAATACAAAATAACCTACAACTAAAATTATCGAGGTGTTTTAGATACATAACTATTCTCACTAATACTATAAAACTTTCAAATATTTGCAAGATTTGCGAAAGGTGCCAATTGCCTTTAGAAGCACAAGGGCTTTAGATCTTCAATTACAAGCAAAACATATTTTCATTTATTTATTCGTTGTTACTCGATTAACTAAATTCTATAATCATTTGCATGTGCGAGTATCACGCGTGGGAGAGCCATGCTGAAGGATATCCTTCTGACGCACTAATTGGGCTGGCTCTTCTGAAGTGATACCACGGGCTCACAGAATATTCAGCATGAAAAGGTACGTGTACTGTGTTTCGCAGAGTGAGTGAAGATATCGGAGGCCCTTAAAAGTGCCTCTGAAGGCGAAAAGCCACAACAAATGCGCGGACTGGGGCATGGTTGTATATGGGCAGCGGTGTTCCTTATTATATAGGAAACCCCAGGTGGGTTGTCCGCTACAGAGTAAAAAAAAATGTGAAATCAAAGTTACAAGCAAAAGACCATTCATTTCCAATTCTTAGAAAAAACAGCATCTAAAAAAAAACATTTTACTGATCTAAAATCAGCAACCATTTCCGACTCAAGCGATTAGAAGCTATGAGTCACAAATACGTCATGTTATGAAGTCACATAGTTATTTGTTTAATTTAAAGCTGTTAGAAAGCTAAGTTTGTATTTCAGGATAATTCGCCGATTGGAGCATTTTGTAGCCACAGGTCGTGAATGAAGTTGTAGAGGTCGTCACTAACAGCAACCTGAAATAAAAACCACAAATAAATACAAAAAAATTTAACTACTATAGGTGCGGGTAAACTTAGTATCATCTACAAATATGCTATTTTTAAATTAAATATAAATTTCACCCATGGGAGAGCCATGCTGAAGCATATGCTGACGCACTAATTTGGCCGGCTCGTCCGAAGTTTTAAAACACCATATAAATTTTAATAAAACATACACCTCATTATTACGTCATTTTTTGCAAATATTTTTACAGCTTGGGTTATATTATTGAAGTTTTACTAAGGATTTCGAACTCTTGAAAATTATAATATGTGTAGTTTCCCAACGGTGAAAGAAATTTTCAGATCTGTCAAGTAGTTTCGAATCTATTTAATTCAAACAAAGAAATATTTCTTCTTTAAAATTTTTGTATTAAATAGTGAACAAATACATAATTCCTAATAAATTGTTATCCTATATTTACTTAATTAAGACTGGTGCGAATGTAAAAATTCGAAGATATAGTAATATAGTAACTGGTCTATTTTCGTTTGTAATATGATTTCCATATGGGACTGTTTCACATACGCTTATGTGTCTTCGCCACACACGCAAAGCTATGGCTGCGTAGAAAACTTATGGCTTTCTAAGCCATGCTTACTTTGTATGGAGTAGGATTTAAATTCCTTTTGATATCCTGCCGCAGAGTTCTCAGCGATGATTGAACTCTTTCTCGCACTTCTGACAATGGCTTTGGAGCTGTGAAGATTTTACCATCTTTCCAATATTTCTGAAAATTACATTAATTCATTAATAATATTATCAATATTGTGATAATGTTATCATCAGGGGTGTGGCAGGGAGACTCATTCAAAATATATGCAGGATGGGTAGAGATAGCCGGCTAAATGAATGAATGTGTTTTTTTAGTTTTTAGTGTGTTTACTTATATGGATCATTAATGGATCATACAATATGGATCAATTAAAATGTGAATTTAATAAAAAAAATTATATAGATATAAACGTAACATCGCCATACTTTTGAATTTTTCAGGCTCAATTTTTTCTGTATCTCATAACAGCCTGAAAACTTGTAAACAATTTTATACAAGATTGACCGAATTCAACTCAAGTCGTGTATCCTTAATATTTCAACTTTTGAATATACCTGTTAGTAAACAAATACAGTTAAATATTTAACATGCTATCAAGACACCCTATTTTGCTAATCTTGTTTCGACCCAAATTCACTTATTTACTTCTAAATAAAAAAATCTTTAAAGCATATAAAACCACTCATAATTTGCCTTTTTTATGACAAGGTGGGAAACGAGCAGGAGGCTCACCTACGATAAGCGGTCCTCCGCTCAAGGACATTATATATAATTTTAAATTAATTTATATGCAGTAAATTATCTTTCAAACTATTAAAATAAAATTAGACAATATTTGCAATTTCCCTCAAGAACAATGCTATAATTAACAATATAACAACATAAAAAACGGTAAATACAAATAATGAAGAAATATCATAGAAATAGTTTTTACTGACATAATCCTTTTACCCACCTTATAAAGATGTTCGACTTTGCTGGGTATAACGTAGGCCCTTTTAGATTCCTGGAAAGGATGGCGACAGAGTACCTTCTGCCCGACCTCAGGCGCGGCCTCTGACGACCGTTGCAATAGATCTATCAGTGCATGACCATCGGCACCAAATAATCTATACGCCTGGAATTATCACGTAAAAACGATTAAAAATTGTATATTCAGACATTCTGTATCAGACCTATTTAAAGAATGTCTAGATAGTCAAATGGCGGAAGATAAAAGTCTCGCGATACCCAGAGTAGATAAATTTTAGCGTTTTAAAAACTATAAATTCCTATTTCCTGGTAAATTGACTCTGGGATTTAACTAACTGAAGTCTATTAATAATTATTACAAAAAGTTTAATATTTGTAAAATTTAATCTCGGAAAAAAGGCTTTACATATAATTACCAAGTTGTATAACATCGATAAGGCAATCTTATATAAATAATGATAAAACGTTTCCGCAAACTATCTTATATAACATCTCTTCATCGTATGTCGTCGATCTAATCATGTTAAACTAAAGCTTAACAAAAAAAACAAAGATATATAGATTATTATTACTTGTACTTGTTTTTTTTAAATCGAGAGGCAAACCAGCAGGAGACTCACCTAGGATAGGTAGTCCACCGCTCATACACTCTTAGTCCCTGCAAGGCCGTGGATAATATTTAAGGAATATATAAGCTCTTTTTTGAAGGCCGTATTGTTTTGGATACACCTCTGCAGGTATCTGATTCCTCAAAGTGGCGGCGCGCGGCACAAAATACCTTAAAATCGCTCTGTTGTAGAGCGACAAACGTCTTTATAAAACGGATAAGAATGATACCCAACACCGGAAAGTGTATTTAAGGTGTAATAAATAATTTATATATTATATAACTCAAAAAGTAGAAAACCTTAACTTCTATTTTCAACTTGTTTTAAAACTCAGAAAAAAAATCTTGACACAAAAACAAACATTTTCTTTTTGGTTTCAGAAATTCTGCAAAGACTCTGGATACAATGACTCTAAGAACACTCAAATCTTATAGCAGGAAAGATTGTATTAATGGAAACAGGAAACATTTTTCAAAGGAAGAAATTAAGAATTGGTTTCAAATTGTGTAAGAATATAAGAATTTGAAATGAGGACATATTACGAAAAAAATTTATTCACTGGATGCGTTTAATTGTGACAAAATAGCTAACTATTTTGCTATAGCGACATCAAAACGTATTTATAATTAAATATAAATGTAAATAATATTTTGTTTTATTAATTACAAACGCATGAAATCCTGTGAAACTGAATACCTCTGTAGGAAATAGTAACAGAAATGACACACAACTTGTATTATATTCATGTTCATCTAGATGGCGCTAAGCGTCGATGAAAACGCGGTATCGTTATAATTCTCTTTTTGTACAATAGTTAGCTTTAGTTAAGTTACGTGATGTGTTTAGCGACCGAAAGGTCCTGGGTTCGAATCTTAGGAATTTTTGACAGTGATAAGTACTTTGTTGTACGTAATCACTATTTAAAGCATACAATATATAAAAAATAACAAGAATTCAATTACTTTTTGTTCATAGTGAAACAATATCATATTCATTGGATACGATTGATTTCATTATAGTTACAAGTTAATATTTAATGGAATAGGTAAACAAATTTTGACATCGAGTGAAAGGCAACTTTTTCATAATTAATTAACTTGTAATTTGTATGTAGTATAAAATAACGAACTCCATAAGATATGCGGTCATAGCTTATTGCAAATAAATTTTATTCTTTCAAGATAACTTTTTATAAATAAAATTTATTAATCTATTTATAAAAAGTTAACTTGAAATAATTTATAATAATATATAAAATTTTATTTTTGCAAGATACCAGGATTTGTACTGTGTTTCACAGAGTGAGTGAGGATATCGGAGGCACTTAAAAATGGCGTAAAAAGCCGGCAACACACCAATGCGCGGACTGTGGCGCCTTTGTCCATGGGCGGCGGTGTTCTCTTACCATATAGGAGACCTACAGGCTCCGTTGTCCGTAATACTATAAAAAATATCTAATATGAACAAAATTAAATAATCGTGTAAAAATAATATCGTTTAATTACCTTTTTGTGGCCGGGAATAGTTACTTTCCCGACATCCTGACTAAGCTTGATCCGTGGCTGGCCATTTATTTCAACCAACTTGTACACGCATCCGAGCGCTGGTTGCCGTTGACAGGTAACTAGTTAAATAATTTATTTATGTCAAACATGATGTATCTGTTTGAATTTTTAAAGATACAATCATAGAGACAATGATTGCAAGTATTAAATATTTGAAAGGCGGTGCAATAGGTTTAAAAAGATAATATTTTTTAAAATTTGGCTGGAATATGACTTTGCTATCAAAACAGAAAAGAATGATGTCAAAAGAGGTACTTCAAAACCAATACGACATGACAATAAGCATACTTTTATAAAGGTCGGCAATGCATGACCGTGACCCTGCAAGGTGCCCATGGGCGAAGGACCGCTTATCCTAGGGGAGTCTCCTACTCGATTGCCTCCGTTTTCATAAAAAAAAAGATGTAGCAAATATTATTTTGTTTTTTAATAATATATGCTTCCTAAAACCTTTCCACAGAAAATTTAAATAGGTATAAAAACTTACCCAAATGCGTTCCAATTCCGAAACAGTCAATGGCATGCCCCTGTTCGTGAAGGCTGAGTATTGTTTCTTCATTGATATCATTCGATGCGACGATCGTCAGCTTAGCGAACCAGGGCAGGTGGTACGTGTCCGCTATTTTCTTGAAGGTATCTCTCGCTAGTACAGAGAGGTAAGCCAGATCACCGCTGTCAATGCGTATCCCCACAGCTCTATAGCCACACTCGTGTAAGGCCAATGCAACTGCGCAAAAGTTCAGTAAACCGCTCCTAATGATATGAATGAATAAATTTAAATAATTCAAAAGACCTTTTACAGCGGTTTGTTTTGTTAGCCAATTTTTTTAAAGATGCAAAATTTTGAATTCTCGTTTTTAACTTTTATAATTCCATTTTTTTTACGTTTTTAATTAAATAATAATTTTAATTAAATAAATATTCTTTAAATCACGTAAATTGGTGTTTGCAAAAAACAAACAAAAAACACTAAGATATGATTTTAGCTTTTTATATATGAAATATTTAGTAAGTAAAACATTATAGCTACTGAAATTAAATCCAATTTAAATAAAATTTAAATACATTATTCAAATTTAAAGTCGCCAATGCCCACATAAATAATTAATTGATTATTTGTGTTAATAAAGGTGAATATTCTTATATTTTATTCGTGACAGATCCGAGAATGCTTCACTTTTTTATTCATGACTTTGTCTACTTACGACAATTAAAGAGTTAAAAATTATTTTAAAAAAAATCGTGCGATAGCATAATAGTGCAAAACAAAGGAGACATATTATTAGGTACTATGGTATTGGGTATATAGGAAATATAAAACATTACGAATGTAAAGAAATTACTGTTTCATAATGTGAACTATGTCATATATAACGCTGCCGCGATCTATAAATAAAATGTCGTTTTTTTAATGCCAAGTGATCTTAGAACGTATTAGCGATATAGTTAAACTTAAATTGAATGAAATACTTAATCTAATTTATAATTTTTGTAAATTGAGGTGTTACTAATACACTTTATTGTTTTTATAGTACCATTAGCGGACAACGGAGTAGTTGTGTATATGGTAAGAGAACACCGCCGCCCATGGACAACCGCGCCAAAGTCCGTGCATTGGTTGTGTTATCAGCTTTTTACGCGAATTAAGCGGCACTTTTACGGGATTCCGAAATCCTCACTCACTCAGCGAAACACATTACAAGTACCGTTTCACGTTGAGTAATATGTGAGTCCATGGTATGACATCGGACGAGCCGGCCCAATTAGCTCATCCGCATATGCTTCAGCATGGCTTTCAGATTATTTTCATAGAAACCAATTCAAGTCTAATTTCACACTCTGCACTAAGTTTTAATTAAGTGTCTAATATATGTATTTGCCAAATTTGTATATTCAAAGTAGTAGTAGTTTTTCCGAAACAGATTAGATTAGAATTTAAAATTTCTTATACCAAAGTCATATCAAATTGTATTTAGATTCATCATCATCATTTCAGCCGTAAGACGTCCACTGCTGGATATAGGCCTTTCTCCTCCATGAACAGCTGTCGGAAGCGACCTGCATCCAGCATTAGTATTAAATTTAGATTTATGTGTATTAATGTAACTTCGAAACTAACGTGTAGTGTTTACCAATAACATTTTATTTTCTTTTACTTATAACGAATTAACAGAAAAACTAAAGAACAGATGTTAAAAACTCCTTCATTTATGTAAAACTAGACAGTATCCGATTAACTTTGAATGAGATATGTATATTTTTTATTATTTAAAAATAAGCCTATTTACATTATCGCATTTAGAGCTATTTTAGATTTGATTGTGTATAGTAAATAAGCAAGTAGTGCACAATCAAAATGTCTAATATAATAAGAAAGCAATCCAAGGTGTGCCGGATGATTTATATAAAACAATAAACTTCCTCGTGCGTACAATGTATGAATTTTATATTAAAATGCAATGTTATTTGCCTATAGTGTCTTTTATATATAAACTTAATTGCTGTTCGTTGGCTGGACTGATTTGTCTAATGTTGCTATTGAATTATTTGTGGAAATCCAGAGGTTACAAGGACGAAAGAATATGAAATTATAATTAAATTTGGTATTTAGCGTAACGAGCAGGACGCCAACTACCGGGTCAACTAATACACATATATATGTATATTTTTTAAATCTATTGGGGACAACGGAGCAGATGGATGTCTTATATGGTAAGAGAACACCGCCGCCCATGAACAACCACGACTCAGTCCGCGCATAGGTTGTATTGCAGGCTTTATCGGCCGCTCAGCGACACTTTTAAGGGCATTAGATATCCTCACTCACTCTTCGAAACCCAGTAAAAGTACCGTTTCACGCTGAGTGTGTATATATATATATATATATATATATATTGTGTGTGTGTGTGTATAAATTTAAGTAATGCAGTAAAGCCAATCTACATTTTTAGCTAAGCTTTTCAATTTACGATGATGCATAAGGATATGGAGCTAGGATTAAAGGCAGTGCAAGTTATAATATGTGCCAATCTTGCTAATTTCAGAATAACCTTGACCCAACTCGTGTCACATTAAATAAATTGACTTCTGAATTTCGATACTACATTATTTACAATAATTAATAATGTATTTGTGACGTCATCCTATTAAATTTCGCATAGTATCTCAGCGAATGTATTTTAATGAATAATTTTTATGAATTTTATGTAAATTCTAATTCAACTTTGAAATACCGGCATAACTTAAATTCAATGTTAAACTGATGATAAAGTAAAATGTTTGGGTTTGTGTTTTCAAGGTACTGGCTACATTTTGGGATACGGGAATAAGGTCAGTGTAATATAGAATGTATGTGCAACCCTTACAATGCAACTGTGCCCAATGATTGCCTCCGAGAGCTTAAACGGGACATACGTCACACTGAAGCAAATGCTTATTTACAACCTATGCATTTCCGACCACCCTGACCGTGCTATTCTCCCAGGATGTGTCATGCTTCCGATGAAAATGAAGTCTATTCCGGCTTCCTAGGGTTGCCAACTGAAGTGAGTAAAATAACATTAACTTATCAAAACGAAAGTATTTTTCTTTAGCCCCCAGTGTCACTCGACGTAAATTTGAAACCAAGAGGTGGCAACCCTAAATTAACATACAAATGAACTAAAGGTCAATGTCTGCATCATGTTTACCTCAGTGTGCGTTCGATTGTGTATCCACATCTACTAGGGTAAGTCGGTGTTATTCTACCATTGGTTCCACAGTTGCTATTGCCGGAATGCCCATTATGCTGTCTGTGCAAGCCATCAAAGCGGTACCTCTTCACGTCGTAGGTATCGACTAGCGCCAGGAAGCCGGTGGGGAAGGCAAGGGCATACGATATCAAAGCCGCTAGCTCCCCGTCGCTCGCTTCTTCCGCGGACGCGTCCAGTATGGGCGATACCCTTTTGCGCCAGTCCATTGCCATCTCAAGGAGGTTGCATTGCTCACGCGTCTCCGCATGCGGAAGTGTTACTGACTGTATGTCGTCGAGTGTGCTGAAAGACGTCACGTACGAGTGTGCATGCGTCCCCTTCACGGGAATGTTGAACATTTTGCCGGCTAAAACGTTACTTGTACCATCGAAGCCACCTGAAAACTCTCACGATTACCATCTGATCTCTTGTACACATCAAATTCAATTATATAAACCCAACCAGTTCATTTATGCATGGTTGTATATCTATCTATTTATTTGTCTCATATAAGACATTAGTGTTTGTTCATAGTTGTATAGGGAGTGTATTTCTTCCTATAATGAAGTAATGCAATATGGAAGTATGAAGATAG
Organism: Delias oraia; assembly: GCA_018230265.1. Classification (NCBI taxonomy): domain Eukaryota; kingdom Metazoa; phylum Arthropoda; class Insecta; order Lepidoptera; family Pieridae; genus Delias; species Delias oraia. Next base: position 4,194 of record DWCF01004574.1, on the reverse strand, counting down.
TAATAAATCTTATAATATTGATTTAATACCTGGTTTGCGAATAATTAGGAATTGTCATTTAGCGATACCACTGCAATTTCTACACTAGCATATGCCTACGACTAATAATGCTGCTGAGTCGTTCTATGATTAAGATAATATATTTAGTTAACGCTTTTACCTTAGCTTGGAACTTAACCTATTATGGAAATCATTGTAGCTAGACAAAAATTCCAAATGTAATATATCCAATGTCAAGTGGTATTGTTGCGTGATTGGAAGAAATGAAGCTATTCAAAACTTTTATGAATGGGTAACATCATGGTACATAAGTTCAAAAGCGGTGCCTGGTACCGCGAGGTTCGGTTTCAGCAATGTAAGCCGCAGGCTAACGCACTAGCGTATAATGTATAATCAATACTACGATAAGTTTTCGTTGATTCATCCTCCAAAAAAACTGAACATGCTAAGATATTATCTGATAGATAACGAAAATTATATAATAGGCCAAATAAACTTAATCAATAAGATACTAATCGGGTTTGGTTCCCGGTCTGAATAGAATCCTTAAAAAAAAATTTAACATGACAAAGCCGTTCATTTTTGAGTTAGTTTATCATAAACAATATTCCAAATCTTATCTCACAATAATATAGATATGTAGATTAATGTGTTTTAACAGTTTTATTATTATGAGATAACTAGGTGACCCCGGCAGAAATTGTTTTGCCATATAAATTATTGAAGTATTCATAAGTAGAGCAGCGAACATTTGTTATTGTATGACGCATGTCATCCTTATCACTTAGGGGTACAAAAAATTGATTAAAATCGGTAAATCCGTTTCTGCATATGCCAACTAACATTGTGACACTTACCACAGAATATGAACAAATCGTGTCAAATAAGCCAGATATAAAAAATAATTAATAAATTTGTTCATTGTGTTTTACGTAAAAATTCTACTATTTTCTATAAAAAAAGCTTTGTAGTTTAAAAAGTACTTAATAGAGCTTCGTAATATTAATATTATTAGTATGATGTCTTAATATTTGAAAATATTACCTAATAATTTCAATTGTCCTTCATGAATTTGATAAGTACCAGCGTACTTACCAATGTACGAATATTTCGAAGCTGAAAGTCCACCGTCGGGTCCTTGAGCTCTCCGTAATCCAAATTCAAGCAACGATATATGTTTACCAGCAAACATTCTGTAGCGTGCTGCATTTGTGGCCATCAGACTGAAAATTGTATTCTATATTAATTAGATTTAATTTTATGCTGACTGACTAAATGGGCCGGCTCGTCCGAAGTGATACCACGGGCTCACAGAATACTCAACGTGAAACGGTACTTGTATTATGTTTCGCTGAGTGAGTGAGGATATCGGAGGCCATTAAAAATGACGCGAAAATTACGTATACACCCGGCAACACAACCAATAGATTATGGCGCGGTTGTTCATGGGCGACGCTGTTCTCTTACCATAGACCCACCTGCTCCGTTGCCCGATATACTATAAAAAATAGCAATGTCATTTTTACTGAATAATTATTAATATTGCGTTTTGTATTAAATAATCGGATCACTTTTATTATAATAATCGGTAGGCAAACTAGTAGAAGGCAGAACCTAGCATAAGCAGTCATCCAGCCATGGAAACTCCCAGCTCTTGCTGCGCTACGTGTGCACTGTCAGCCTTTTAGGGATACGAATACTCTTTTTTTATAGACCCCACCCAAGTCGTATTGGTTTGGAAATACCACTGCCGACAGCTGATTTCACAGAGTGAAAAACGCTCAGTTGATAAACGAGAAACATCGAGGTGATACTGTTACTTCTGTAACAGTATCTGTATCTGTATAAGTCTTCTAACAACATAGCTTGTATGTATATACAGTTTATTATGTATATTCAGTTTCATTTTCTAATTGAAAACCTTCAATATACAATTTTCGCAAAGCTTCGCAGGTAACGTTATCTGTAGTGCAATCATAAAGAACTAAGCGCTTGTGCAGTAAATGAGCTGTTACCTGCACGTAGTAATCAAGTTGCTTAGTCAAGCATATCAAATATGATATAATAATTAAAACCTAATATGATTTTATCATACGAGGTCGAACGATTCGAAAGCATTGTAGTAACTCCCAGTGGAGTTAAGTTATTAAAAGATTGCGACCTCGTCTGAGCAGAAACGGTATATAGATTTTCCAATTGTACGTACATCAGTTATCTCAATAAAATAATATCACATTACTTATTGCTAAAAATACATAAACGCAAGTAACTTATTATAAAAGTAATTATTTAAGATAACCATGTCAAGATCTCTACAATGTACAATGTAGGTATGTAGTTCTTATATAATTGGAATAATTTACTGACGTATTTCAAAATCACAGAACATTTCACTGATGATTAAATAATTTTCATCGGAGTCAACGTATTGGGTTCTACCAAGGGAACGTAGCTTAGGTGCCACAATTTTAGTAATGTTATAAATATTTTATGATTTATTTTATTTTTGTTTAGTTTATGATGTCATAAATATTTCACCCGTGGGAGAGCCATGCTGAAGCATATGGGGACGCAATAATTTGGCCGGCTCGTCCAAAGTACTTATACTGTGTTTCGCTGAGTGACTGATGATATCGGAGTCCCTTAAATATGCCGCTCGACTGGTGTAAAATGTCGGCAACACAAATAATGTATACTGGCGCGGTTGTCCACGGGCGGCGGTGTTTTCTTACCATAAAAGAGACCAACCGGCTGTGTTGTCCGCTATGCTATAAAAACTAACTCACTCTGCGAAACACAGTACAAGTACCGTTTCACGCTGAGTATTCTGTGAGCCCGTGGTATCACTTCGGGCTAGACGGCCCAATTAGTGCGTCAGGATGTTATGCTTCAGCAACAACACTGGGTGTCGCTGAGTGTGTGAAGATTTTGGAGGCCCGTGTAATTACACGATACTTATTTCAGGCAACCCAGTCATAAGATAGGTTATAGTGATATACTTTAGAGGAATAGTAATGATTGAATGTCGCTTCTCACCTTGCAAAATTAACCAGGGTCAAAAGAGTTGTCTCCAACAACTGCGCAATAATCAATGGACCTTCAACTCTTAGTAGTGGAACTCTAAAAATGTATTAAACATTATACAAGTATTCTTATATACATTTTACATTGGAATTGCTAACCACTAACCAGAGGTGATATTTGAAGCGAAACTAGCCAGTACGACCAAACGCTAATTTCAATTATAACTACCAAATATAATAGGTTGTGATTACACCAGAGTACATCTATTGTGAGAATGATAAAAAATATAAATTATTGTCAGTGTAAAATAATAGGAATATTAATTTAATATAATATTAATACGAGTTGATAAATATGTCTATGGTTATCATCGTAATAATAGAGCGAATTTTATATTTATGCATTCCTTAGCCTTCCTTAGTATTTAGATGAATTTTAGTTGTCAATACTGCATTTATTTAATCGTTCTTTAATGTTCTTTGTTTTTGCAAAATATTACGATTACATAGTAGTTTGTAGTGTAGGTACATAAGATAATCTTTTAACAATAGGAAATAAATGATGTTGTAATTAATCAGTATATAAGGGCGACGTGACTGAAACATACATCAAGGAATGACGCGTTTATTTTTATTGCATGACGAGATCAATGCAACATCTAATTTAATACTGTTTATTTTTAAATAACAGCAAATGCAAGTTCGTGTACCTATTACGTAATTATGTATTTCTCTTAGGTAAATATATTGGCAATGTGAATAAAGCATGATGTATAACAGTAGTAAATACATTCATTATTTATCTTCTCTTAATTGTATTACTCTTAATATGAATGCAAAGATATTATTGTTCCTATACTGAAGTTCATTTACACTAACAAAATAATATTATTGTAAGAGAAAGTCACTTAAATATCTACAGAAAAGCTTTTCATACAAACCTTGGAAAAGCAACAGATCCTTCTTCAATAGCACTCAAAATAATATCTTTGCAAGTTAAATCTGTTAGGTAATCAAAAAATTCTGGTTCAATTGTTGATGGTAATGTTTCTCTCAAATATTGTATATCTGAAAAGGCAAGTTATTTTACTAAAATGTTCTTTGATTGCTGATACGTAAGGTGTGATGCAAAGAATTAAGCCCATGCTTTGATAGAGTTATTTGAGTGTGT
>DWCF01004573.1:0-16058 GCA_018230265.1 Delias oraia | reverse complement strand
TTTTTTAGGCACACTTCTTAGTGTTAGAGATTTTTTGTTCGACGCAAAGGCGATTAATATTTTCGTATGACTGTATTTATTGCAATTGTCAATATTATGCATACAGTTCTTACTTTCAAAGCTTATTGATAGTATTAGAAGTTTTTTGAAGACATTTATGTAACGTCAAATATAAATTCATCACATTTTAGAAATATTTACAGATATCTTTAATAGGAAAATCCGGTATTTATTAATGAATGTCCTAACTCGTTTTTACTTTAAAAATAATATATTTAATACAGCTATCGGATGCATTTTACGTTTATTTCATCTTCATTGTTATCCTTGTATTAAAGGAAATTACTCACTTTTTACAAGTTTTAAATTTTAATTAAAAATTTTCAATTTGCCAGCTGATAACAATGGAGTACAGAAGGCAAAATATTTGGAATGTTTGAAACCTTCACATCGCTGAAACGTTGTTTTTTATCGACAATTTATACAGTTTTTTTACTTCCATTGAAATATCGAATGAATGTCGGCTATTGTTTCATGCTATAAAAGAACATGTTGATATAAAGATTACAGATACGTTTAAGTTTCCGATTGCCTTTAATTATTTTCCTATGCATATTATGTTCTCATCTCAGCTCAGAATTCAGATGGAACTTTTTCAACGTAATTTAAATATTAAAATATTGCTTTTTTTGTAATAAACTCTTTGGTGTATATAGACAAGTAAAGTTGGTGTTATATTAAATACATATAACTCGCGTGTTATTTGATTAAAAGAATTTTATAACTTGTACACTTAAGATTAGTCAGCTTTCATACAAAACACTGTAATAGACTTGATCCATTCACAAAAGTTTGCTTTGGCTTCACTTTAATAGCGTCGGATATTTAATTAACCAACCAAGACAAAGTCTATCAGATGCTTTAGTATAAACAAGAATTAGATATATTTAAAAGCTGTGTTTATCATTAATGTATCTAGTTATAACTTATAAGGTTTAGCGAGATTTTCTAGAAAAATTATATTTTAAAAACTTTACGAGTATGTGGAGCGTGCAATACGTTTATTGCATACTGTCATGTGTGTTTATTATTAAGTGACAAATAATCCCGACTCCATAGAAATCTCATCCACACGTTAACACTACAGAAAACTATTCTAAAACTAGCAACTTTTATTTATCTTTAAACCCTCCAAAACACTACTTAAGCGCAGAGAAAAATGTTAATTTTCTCAATAAATTGTTGAAGGTCGATAAATACTATTTAAATCAGATTGTTTATTTACCTTTATACCTTTATTTGTTGTATAATAAATATGCCAAACTGTGCATACGATAAATATATATGTAATAAATCGTTTGAAAGTAGTTTTCAGATAGATATGATTATCTTAGTGAATGTCGTGAAAGTCACGTTTGTCTTATCAATACTCAGTGGTTAATACATGGAATCTAAACACATGTCTTATATATTCATTATAGAGGTATAATTGGCGCCATATCTTATAAAGTTCAATCTTTCATTGGTGCGGTCATAGTGGTGTCAATATGTTTGTATATAAATAATTAATTGATTTGATCATATTCGTATCACTTCGTTGTCCGTCGTTTCACAACTGAGCGTTTTTAAGGCACTTTGTACCGCGCACCACCACTCTTTGGAATCAGTTGCCTGCAGCGATATTTCACAAACCAATACGATTTGGAAATTTTCAAAAAAAGAGCGTAACTATCCTATAACAGCCAACAACTAATCCGCGGTCCTGCAAATGAGAGTGTCCATGGGCGGAGGAGCGCTCATTCTAGATGAACCTCTTGCTCCGTATCGCTTTCATTAAAAAATTGACACTGAATTTTTTATACATATAAAGATTTTACCTTACATACTGTTATACAGCTCTCTTATTATATCTGTCTATTTTCGTAGGATATAAATAAAACATCTTGATACATTAATTCAACCCTCACATATTTATGGCTGGTCTGATCTTTAGTACGTTGTATTTTTAGCGTACGTACTTTAATTGTTTCAAAATGTTTTATTATTTTAGATGATCAATTTATAAAACCTAATATACCTAATGATTTCCATGACATTGTTATAATTTTCCTTGAAATGGAGTTGGTATATACGAGTATAATAACTGACACTTACTTGTTCAAACTATTTCCTTTTCGTTAAATTAAAGACCATTCATGGCTGTACAAAAAGCTTATCATTTTGTTTATGTAGTGTGCATTTTAATCTCGGCCATAAGTTCTACTTAAAACGATAATGTGTCTTTTTGATTAATTTTGATTTACAGTGCACTTCTGCTTAGGTTTTTTACCCCGACAGTGTACAATTTTAAATATATTGTTTGTTTAATTAAAATTAAAATTACATAACCTATAAAATAATCTCCAGGAAGAAGATATATAAAATAAATTCACTTCCTGATACCGCTGACTAATTTGATCTTAATCGTATTATATATGAATTTTTAATTGATGTTCTAAACAGTCATGTCTATATGAATTTTTGCAGAAATATCCTTATATCGCCTACCTAAGCCTTCCTAAGAAAATCTAAAACAACGCGAGAAATATTATAGTAATAATTTAATATACTAATATTTAATAACATCATATTTTATAATTAATTCCCGAAACATATCCTTATAAAATATATTGTTTATTTAATAAATAGTTAATGAATCTATAGATTCTTATTATAATAAGTACTGTGCTATTATCTAAGACTAAAGGAATAATATATTATTTGTTAAGTTTAGCCAATAATGTTCAGGGACTTCTTCATTTTATTCTCATCTAATTAAAATAGTATCCATGTGATACAACATTAATCTACATTTCGCATTTATATGGACCTGTTCCTAGTTAATGAACAAATAATGTTTACAATAAATCACAATTTCCGATTGTATCGCTTATTAGCAGCAAGTAGGACGAGTTAAACGAGTGGACAATAGAGTTTGTCAAATGTTCCCGAAGTGGGTCACCTCAATGTAATACTGGTGTTACGTCTTCATGAGTTGAAGAAATTTCCAATTTGATAGGGCGAGAAATGCTCTTAATGTCAACTTTCGCTTTGAAAGTGTGTAATTAAAAAAAGTGCGTAATTATTATTCTAAGTCTCTAGTATATACAAGAAATACTTCATATTTGGTACATACACTATTTAATCCAGTTCGATATTAAACATGTTTTACCCAAGTCGCCATTGTTATCATCTATTTTCTTCGAAGTGCCATAGCATGACATACTTTAGTCTATGATTTAATATTGACAATATTGCATGATTACATCATCATTTTTTTAAATTAAAACATTAACAACATTACGCTAATGAATATAAAATCACAGGTGAAAGTGAACGTAACACCGAAAAAAGTATTTTTACATCACACTGTACGCGCATTCTTGAAACGGTAAAAGTATTGAGAAACCGATTATAATATTTCAGTAATATTTAAGTAACATTCACTTGTGGATCTAATGCGTTTTTATCATCCGGGATCTTAATATTTTAATCGTTGTTAATATCTTAATTAAGCATTAATTACTTATTCTTTTTTATTTAAAATATATAAGATATTATTTTTCTTGCTAAGTTCTTATTATTTTATTATATTATCCAAAATTAAATCCTGAAGCAAATTATGGGCACACCATGGTTTATGAGAACAGGAGACGTCCACAAGAAATGGACGGACATGTGTCTCAGACATATGTGACTATAGGCAAATACTGCAGGGTCACCCGAAAAAAACTAGCGGGTCAGTTTACTATACCTGAAACAATACGTCGCGTCGGTTTAAAAAGCGACCTGACATATTTGACCCAACATGTAAAGTATTGGCTGATTCCGCTGGGAGTTGCACCTTAAAAGCCACAAATCCACACCTCGTCTGCTCATAGTCGCCATGACTGATTGCAGGATACAATACATGACAAACTATATAGTAGATAACAGGGTAGAATAAGACATTTGATTTAAGTATTTTATTCCTCAATTCCCTTTGTATTGTTACAGATTATGTTCCGCGGTGGCGTGGTCGGCGAGCTGGATGCGCGTCGTGACGCCGCGTTCGCGCGTGTGCTCGAGCGATTGCAGGCGCGGGCTCGCGGCGTCCTCGCGCGCAGGCGGGCGCAGAAACTCCGCACTCAGCATACAGCTGCTAGGTAATGTTTTCTTAAACTTAATGCCCCATTTGAATAAAACTTGTTTTTATAAATTTTAATACTGGATATGGTAGATGGAGTATATATGCGTTATTAAATTTGTTTTGTTTTTTTTAATTTTAATGGTATAACGGGCAACTGTAACAGTCAGACGGACTTGTCAACTTTTTTTGGTTGTTTCCATCTTTTGCCGTCGCTTAAAGTAAATAATTTCAAGGGCCTCCTATCCTCTCACTCACTCAGCGAAATACAGCACAAGTACTGCTTTTTATTTGTATTGTTTATTCTATTGCGGACAACGGAGCAGGTGGATCTCCTATATGGTAAGAGAACACCGCCGCCATGTATAACTGCGCTACAGTCCGCGCATTAGTTTTGTTGACGGTTTTTTACGCCGCTTAAGCGACACTTTTAAGGGCCTGTGATATCCTCACCCACTCAGCGAAACACAGTAAAAGTACTGTTGCACTCTGTTGTTCGGTGAGTCTTGGAAGTGATCCAACGAGCTGGAGCAATTAGCCCATCAGCATACGGCTCTATCAAGCCCTTTCAAAGACCGAAAATATTAAAATTATTTTTATTCGAACCGCAGATCGACACGATTACCTTTCACTTCGTGGTACACTTATAAGACCACTTAGTTACGAGATTTCGATAATGCAAAGAACGGTTCGGGTGATATAATTAAAAATGAAATTCTGGATTTATATTAACGATATAAAAAACTGTTAAAATTAATTTATAATTATAAATGTCCGGACTGGGATTCTAATCTGATACCTCTCGCTTCATGGTACACTTTATTTAGTTATGAGGCACTCTAAAAACAATAGACGCTCAGACGTCGCGTTGCAGAAAGTAGCTCGTTTTAGCAATACTCAATATTATTCGCGTCAACTCCACAGATGCGTCCAGCGCAACGTGCGCGCGTTCCTTGCGGTCCGCGATTGGCCTTGGTGGAGGCTGCTAGTTCGCGTCACGCCGCTTCTCGCCGTGCACCGCACCGAACATCAGCTCAAGCAAGCGCAGGTAAGCGATCACTAGATATACAACTATATTATATGGGGCGTATTTTTAAATTATTTGGTTTTTTTATATAATAACTGTGACAAACGAGCAGGTGGCTCGCTTAGGGCAAGCGGTCCTCCTGAACACCCCTAGCCCTTGCCGAGCCGCGGGTGCATTACTGGCCTAGAAGGAATATGTACGCTCTTTTCTTGAAGGTCTCCCAATGATATTGGTTTGGAAATACCTCTGCTGGCAGCTGATTCCAAAAGAGGTGGTGGAAAAACGCTCAGTTGTGGAACGACAAACATCGAGGTGAAAGCAATGAAACTTTGTATTCTGCCTCGATTTTCGACGGTGAAATTCAGCAGAGCCTGGCTGATCGGAAAGGATCTGGTCATCGATAATCCGAGCTAGTCTACGCTGTATGCGATCTAGAGGAAGAATCTGATATTTTGGAGCTTCCATTTATCATTCATTTGTTGTATAATTGTTAATCCAAAAGAATTTTGATACAAACATACACAATATAAATATCGATTAGGCGAAACGAAGTAGGTGTTGAGGTTTGTACTTTGAAAAAATTTGAATATAAAATTATAATTTATTCACAAGAATAGAAATGATGAAAAAATACTCCACTGCTCTATCCCTATAAACAAAGAAAATTACAATTGAAACAGATAATTTATAAGCAATAATCATAAAATGGCCGTTAGTGGGTTTTTTTTGAATAATTGCATATCTTTGCAATTATGTTTAATTTTTTATTCATTGTTGAAAGTGAAAGAATTGCTTTAGAGTTGTCATGCATAAACATAAAGAAATTTAATTAATGAGGCAAGAATGTCATTACTTTAAATACCTTATCGAAATATCCGGGATTTGTGCATAGGATTTCATTAGACTAGTTAATAAGTGAATCTTTCGCAACCGTGACGAATAAATATTTTGTAATAGTGTAAAGTTTATTAGTGTAAATTAAATTGTTTTACGCTATAGTTGAATTTATCATAGTTGAGTATAAAATATTAAGATACTAAATTTACATATGACATAAAAACCCGTAATTAAGTTGCGTAACAGTGTGATAACAAATGGAGACAACGTTGCAACATCAAAATTGAAAAATCATAGGTTATCAAACTGCAACCTCTTAAAAAGCAAGCTTCCCTCGTATGAGTCACTGACCTCCGCTAATCAGAATTAATAATATTACTTCGACTTAATTCGTATTCTTAACGTATAACTCCGAATATTTTTCGTTTTTTACCTTGGAATTCCTTGTGTATAATTTAATATTTTTATTTAAACAGTAAAAGTAATATCAAATTAAAATAAAACCAATAATGTATCTATACATATAGGAAGCAAGTCAAAATCTGAAAGTTTAAAATTATTAGTACTTAATTAATATTTAACTAAAACTTGTCAATAAAACGTCTATTCTGATCGATGGTTTATGAGATAATCACCGTTCTAGCTAAGTTTAAGCTAAGATTGGTTAACATATATACGCATCACAATATAAAAAAAAAATCTAGAGGAAAGGTAATATAAATTAGTCACATTTAGTGATTTGTTTTTTAAGTGTCTCCAAATATATAATTGTACAAAGAATACGTATTGCCATGGATATAATGTTAATCGTCAAATATGATTTAAATCAATATATTTCATATCCATAAGTAGCGTTTGAAATAAATTAACTTTGTTTTACTTTACTTGTTCAATAACAGATATCGTAATTGATATTAGAAGCTGGCAATGTTTCAATTATAACGAGAGTTAAATATAATATCTTAGTTTCAAACGGTAATTAGTAAAAACATTATGATTTAGTATAAACAAACAAGTCTTTGTTTGTTTAATTATTATACATATTTTTTTTCTCTTCCGGTACTCATTTATAATTACACATCAGTCAACGTAGATTTTATTATCTGATAGTACAAAGCCATAACTGCTTATTATTCTATATACTAGAAAGTTGATATTAGAGTTATCTTCGAAATCGTATGGCCATTATAGTTTATTTTATATTTTAATAAGACAGTTATATATATATATATATAGTTATATGTCGAGGTCTAATATGTATTTGTAATAATGAATTGCTATTTGTTCGTCTCGCTGGACTCCGGGAAAGTCTGAACTGATTTAGTATTTTTATCTTAAAATATTTTTAGTCTGAACGATGAGGAGTATCTTTATTAAATTAAGTACTAAAAACGAGATTTTAATTTGCCAATACAAACTCTTTCTATATTTGATACATAAATTCTTCAAATTATTTGAAGGTTATTATATCTGAAAAACATACTAAATCCGAGATTGATGAGATATCTAATTTATAATTTTATGTTAATTTAATTTTTCTATGGTTTTTCCCAAGTTATGGGTTTTTTTCGGTTTAAATTTTGAATATATTTTACACAAACGGTGATAGGACGTTCACCGGGTCGCCTAGTTATATCATAAAAAATAAGTGTTTCAACACATCTCTCAAGTCTGACATAAGCTATTTATAAAATTAATTAATTAATTAACATACCGACCGCCCTCGTACAATGTCTAACATTATCAAGTAGTTGTAATGCAGTAAAACAAACGATATTTTGCTTTTAATCGTGTCTTCTTCATAATGCCGTCAAAAAGTTAATCTATCATACATTCCTTATCCTCCCACCTCCCATTACGAGGCATCTCTTCCTTGTTAAACTTGTTCATACATGCATGCATAGACAAATGACTTCCTCATCGTGGCAACGAGCTCCCTTGATTATGTAGGCATAATTTTGCGGTGTACATTAACGCGCTAATCGCAATATAGTTGAGAATGTGGTTATTCCATTATATATCAAATTCTGTTTACAAGTGAACGGTATTTAAATTAAATTGCCATATGCGTTTAATCTAACCGATGGCTTAAATATTTACCGTTATAATAACATAGTGCAATTTTATTTAATATATTTAATTTATTGTTACCTAAAGTATATATGAAGTATTAAGTATATAAGTATTATAAAGTATGTAAGCATTTTTTTCCTGGAAACAAAGGCGGTTCTTCTCAGTGGTAAGAGATCACCGCCGCTCATGGACAGCCTCGCCACAATCCACGCTTTAGTTGTGTTGCCAGCTTTTTACGCCGCTTAATCGGTACTATGTAACGCGTCTACGTAATCCTTACTCACTTAACGAAACAGTACAAGTAGTGTTTTACTCTAGTATTCTTTGAGCCCGTTTTATCACTTCAGGCGAGCTGGCCCAATTACGTATTTCATTTTTGTTCTAATGCAGTGACTAAAACTCAATTCGATATTTAAAATGTAAGACATATTTCATAGAACTTAGGTCTATTTTCTTAAACGGGTTATGCATAGATACACTGCATTGTTTATAAATACAAAAACTAGATGAACCATAAAACTGTATCCGAGACAACAGAGCGGAGTGCATTATTAACGGGGTGTATTCCCACGAGTATGTAAATAAACTAGTAAACTCACATCTCTCGGAATAGTTTTTAAATGATTGTTCCACAGATATGGCTACGTCTCTGATCAGTCTAGGAGTGACGTATGTTAGACATAGGACCAAGGACAACTTTTTTTAATGTGTAACACTTTATGATAAATACTATAAGTTAATAGACCAGCTTGCGAGTTATTTATATTAAATTTATTTATGTATTTAATTATAGACGGGCACTAATGTTGTTTGTACCATAGCCGGTTTAATGATACATTGTGGTACTTTTCCGTATGAGAAAGTCATACAAAAACTACCAGACATTTAAATAGCTTGAAAACAAATGTATTTTTATTTTGTGTTACGGATTATAAGCTTGCATTTAAAGCAAAAGGCAAGGTTAAGGGGTAAAATATTAATTGTGACCGTTTCCTTGCAGAATACCATAACACGAGATGTTTTAATTTACCTTTTATTTAATATTTTACATGACACTGCTAACCTAATAAAGATACTATAGCATACTAGACATGCGTAATCACCTAATCTGCTTGTGAATATTACCTTGTATCTATATAACGGCTGATAGACCTGCCCATATAAGGAGAGCCTCTAGATACATGAAACGTATTGTGTACATACATCAGTTATAATGTAAATGAGTGAAACGATCAGTGAAATAGAGCGTAGCAGGTTGATTGAACACAATAATGTTTACTGTATCATCTTTTTAACGGTTTTTCTCTTGAAATTGTTATAACCTGTAAAATCTAACGAAGTATTAATATTTTTGTGGATGATGGATGACTTGTTGTGGATACAACTTTTTTGAGAGCCTCGTAGCTAAATAGTTTTAAAAGTCTACCATGCGGCGAGAGGTACCGGGTTCAACTCCCGGTCCGGACAAATAAACATTTAATTTATTCGGTCTCTGGAAGGGCTTGACAGTGGCCGGGCGAGTGTCAATACTGTCACACGCGTGCAAGAGCCATACTGTAGCATAATATTAATTATTTAAAATTTGAAAGTAAAAACTTTTTGCTTTGATACAATTGTCTAATAAATATAATAATATGTAGTTTGATTAAGAATTATTTATTATAGTATTTCATTGACCGAATAAAGTTGGTGTTTCTAAGCAATAAAAAAAACCAAACTGAATATTTTATATTTGAAACTTTACTCTCGTGGGATTCTTTTCAACAAATAAATCTTGTTAACAAGTTGAAAGACTCTCTACAACAATTATTGTTCACAAGAAGTTGTATTATATTTTTATCTTTAGAAATGTCGGTTATTTCCGTTTCGAAAGAGTATATATTATCTATCAAAGAGTAATTAATAGTACGTCTACAGTGCTAAACTTAACGATTGCATTTATAAAATTGTTTAAAGCATATATGGCGATAATTCGTCCAATGCTGAATTAAATCTTAGGTGAGATTTCGTTTCCGGGAAGTGAAAATCAGAGTTATGGACACACTCTACGTCAACTTATCAAGTAAACTAACTGTTCCTTGATTTATGTCCCTCCCACGCGTCTGCTTTGTGGTTAACATCGTATTATCTAATGCTTTGTGGTCAAAGACCGCTTGTAAGCTAGAATAAGGAATCCTCTACGCTAAAACAGGATATATATATTTTTGTGAAACAAGATCATGTAAAATTGAAAGTAAATTATAAAAGTCGCTGACGTGTGTTTTTTAACCTGTAAATAACAAATAAAAATACATCATAAAACCTTTTACGAAACTAATTAGATATTACACCCTTCTTCATCTTGAGCTGAAATTGGTTTTAATTAATAACAAAAGTATGTTATATAATAATATACGTTTTATTATTTATTTATATTGTTACCGTGGTTGAATACCGTGAAAGATTTTTTTGCGTTATAATCCTTATAAGAACCAAAAAAGTTTAAATTTAAATTACCTACTGCAACGAATGTTTGAATATCTATTAGTAAATTCTATTGTCACATTTAAAATGGAACATATCATCAGTGAGAAGACGGAATTTCTTCTATAAGCAGTTATCAATAAAATCTTCTTTACAATGTTGCATATTTCCTGTCGCGGTAATCTACCACATGAATGCGCCCATAAAATACTTTTCCTGAACACATCAATTTAACGCCTTTCTCTGTGTTTTTGTCAAACGAATGTAACCTTTATGGGGTAAACGTTTTCAGTCGTAATTCCTTGACAGTATATATAACAGGTGATATGATGCTAACATCAACTTCCGCAGAAACTCGTTATGCAATGCATATCTATTAATTTCAATGTATCTATCGTGTTATGTTTTTACAATACGTACCTACAGACGATTTGTGATGTCTTTTTAGCAAGTTTTTCTCTCATTTTGTTTGTCAAAGCTTTAGAAGATAGATAGACTTATTTTAAACTTCTCAGGACATAAAAATACCAATATTAATAAAATAAACATATAAATAACCACTAGGATAAAAATAACATACTTATAATGGAAAAAATATCATCAATTCACTGAATATATTCAATATTGTTTAAAAAAATTATATCGTGTTACTAAATTAATTCCACTTTTGTTACAGGAGGAATTGGAGGCACTTAAAACGAAGCTGGACAAGGTTGAAAACGAACGGACACACTACAAGAACGAGTCAGAACGGGTCGAGAATAAAGTAAGCTTAGCTATAATAAAAAACCAATTCTCGAAGCTGTACCTAGGTATTTCAAGGTGTATTTTTTCTTTAGTTGCAGCTATCTTTCGGAATATTTTTTGTGATGTTTATCTGGATATGATTTGTCGTGCATTTTTTCGTTAGTGCAAGTAAGTAGAAACTAACATAAGCATAACAGAGCTTGAGTAGTCACGCATCGATCTATTTAATATGATATGCGTGTCTGTATTACAGATATTTATTAATTACGGCAAGTAGTAAACACATATATAAAACTTAGCTAAATTAGTTGTTGATGCAATAGCTTTGAATTTTATTTAAGTTAAACCATTGGTAATATTATTATTGTACAGTCTCTCACTCGAAAAGTAAAGAAGATACAGAGATATGTGTCTGTGTATGTGTACAAGAGACCGACAATCGAAGCTATAAGTAATTTCCTCTCAACCAATTGTATTGCACAAAAAGTCTGGGAATCGATTTATAATGAGCGGTAGTACTGTCGCACAGGTGCCATTGAAAAATAGTTTTATACCTATTTTATGTTCGCCTTACATGGCCCATCTATATACATGTATAGAGTAAGGTTGACACTTTAATCTTTACATTATAAAAATATAGTGTGCAGCGTAAGGCGGGTTTAAAAAATAATAAATTCAATAAACATAAGTATTTTCTTTAGTCTGTGTCAATTTATCTCAAATTGGAACAATTGGTTTACTTCATTTCAGTTAGTAACTAATAAAGAAAAGCGTATTTTATTATAGACTGGCGACATCCGCATTAACAAAATGATTCGCCATATATTGAATTCATTTATTACAAAAAATGTTATAAATGAAGATTCCCTTGACCGATTTTGTTTAAACTTCACGTAAACCATCTACTTAATAGTCCATTCAAAGCCTAAACATTTGGTTTGGATAGATGAGCCCGTTCTGGTGTTATAAATTTACAACGAAAAGTGGCATTGAATTTTATACATATTGATAATTTAATTCATAACTGATTTTTCCTTTGATATATTGATAATACTTATGTCACTTGCATGAAAATCTGTTAAAGTTATCTCACGCTTACGTTTCCTCGCCTGGCTTCGGTGCACCTTGGCTCAAGTCAATGACTCCCACAGGTGTCATTAATAAATAAGCAAAAGCAGACCAATCTACAAGTTTTTTGGTCTCAAAACAAGTTTCGATTAAGACTAGTTTTTGCCATCAATTGTGCCTGAGAAATCGTTTCATATTTCCAATCTTGTTGTACATTAGTCCGCAGTATAAAGTGGTTTATGCCAAGTTACAGTCTAGCTGAAGAACTGATGAGAAATTATAGATATAGAAGTCAATTTCTTGATATACAATTCATATAATTTGGGGTACTCACCAGGAGTAGAATTAATCTTGAATATAATTTAACAGTTTTAATTAGCCTACTTTACAAGTTGATAACACTGCCATCTAGTGTTCCAAGCAACAACCACGTTATCGTGAACATTGCACAAAGGTGGTTCAGCTCACAATTTATATTTAAGATTAGCGTCTATACTAGCGTCATAACTTTCTGATGTGAATTTCAAAAATGTGACAAATTGGTTCTGCTCTTTATCGTAAGTTCAATCGAAAATTTGCCCGCAAATATTGAATATTTGTTATTAAAGCCCCACGGCAAAACCGCATAGCCATAAATCCTTCCTATTCATTATTGATTATCAATAGAAACAATGGCTTTTGATTATCGACAATGATGTTCAGTGATGAGGAACGTTATATTTACGAGTGAGACAGTCGAGCAAAAAAGTAATTTTCTTAATAGTACATACAAAAATTATTTATAAGGATTTCACTGAAACAAAATAATGCAATTTAGTATCTAATAAATGCTTATTAATTGCTTCTAATTTTTTATAATGATAGTTATTGAAGGCAGTATATACATATTTGACATACGTATGAAATACTATGTAGATATATTTAAGTGATGTTAAATACAATAAGAAGACGAGTTTATTTTAATGTTTTGCTGTTTGACACGACTGTACTACTAATAGTTATTGCAATACTCAGTATTTCTTAAACCTATGTGTATGAAAGACAAGTGCAGCGGTCTGTACAATACGTAGCTTTTTTAAAAATTATATTGTGTGAAATAAATAACAAAGTCAATACAATTAGTTTAGTTTTAAATGCACGTGAGTATGTTGCTTTTCTAAGTAGGTACCTAGGTATCTTTTCTAAGTAGGTAGGTATCATTACCAAAATTGATGACGCATTGTCAACATCTCTTTTAAAGTAAACGATAAATATTCCAGATTATTTGAAGTATTCCGATTTCGTGGGTGTTGTTGTGAATATATACCTTGACCGAGAGTTTTAAAATAGATTGATGACAATTGTTACGCGTTAAAATTGTTGAATGAATTCATGAGACTCGAATTTTCTGACAGTTTGAGGAAAATTCATTTTTACCAATTCAAAAGACATTCATTCATATAGTTTGGTAAATATTTTGAACAATAAAAGATTTAATTATTATTAATTCAAATTCTACCAGTGCATAATATCAAATATAAACTGTATAAATTCTTGTTCTCTTCTTAATTAAAAATGTGTGTTCCAGAAACACGTTTATACAATTAGGATTTGGAATTTTTTTAAATTTATTGCTATCCGTCCTCGACAATTCACTTGCGGCGAAGAAGCGTAAACGTCTCAATTTAAGTGATTAATATCTCCACAAATATCGCACACTAAAAATTGTTGTGGATATATTTTGAGAAAAATTAGTTAATTATACATGCCACATTAGAGCCTATCCTCATTAAACATACGTTCTATAAAGCTGGGTAAATAAAAATCTTTTTATTTCATATGTACAGTTTTCATTTCTTTAACAGACATCTGTGACACATCTGACATAATTAGGTTCCAATGAAAATACTGATTTGGTTCAAGGCTACATTTAATAAAATTGTATGTTACAAACGTTAAAATAAATATAATAAAAATCTGACAGTAATTTATGTTGATGAGGTTTAGGTAAAGAATTTAAGTTACGCTTATCCTGTCTTCACGAAAATAAGCTTATTAAGAATCTGAGAAACGACCTTCATTTGTCTGTTTTTCAGATTCGTACATGATATAAATTGGGAATCTTTATTTCGTCAATACAAATAAACACTCTTTTTAATATAAAACAATAAAATTGGATGTTTGTTATTTTATACTACATATGCAAAATTAGAAACGATATTTTATAACTTTTATATAAAAACTAAAAACCTTTAAAAAGTTTAAACTTTAAAAATTCTAAATACAAAATCTTGTACCGTATTTTATATTCAATATTACATTTTGCCTATTTCCATAGAGATGTTATTTTCTCTTACAAAAGCAGCAATTCCTAAAGAACAAATAGATACATAAATACTAGCAGGTATGTGTGTATCACTCAAAACTGTATAATATCTCATTATGTTAAACCTACAGTATTTATCATTGTTTCTTTCTCTAACATTGTAAGCAGATCATGGCCAGTTTAGTACCCAGGAGACTGAACTGGTTCTTTGTTTACTAGCAGTGTGAAGATGCTTCATTGTAATTTAACACAGTATGTGAACAATGTTCTTGGAGTGTTTTAGACTAATAATAATATGTGTTCAAACAATAATGTAAATGCAACGAGAAACTCCAGTAAGTTTATTTATTACATGCGTCATTTGGATTTATTTTATAATTGTCGTGTGAATCAGCATTGTTAATGGACATGTTTTGATTGTAGATTTTAAAATATTTTTATCTTGCTTTAGGTTAAGAAAACAAAATCAACGTTCATTTTGTTTATTTATTCTATTTTTATGACTGTTTGTTACTAAATTAACTTTTGTTCATTTGTAAAGAGTCCTTGTTGACTTAACTTTGGTAGTTCGTATAGGATTCTTATTTTGATATTTGCTTAATACCTTATTGAAGCTTAACAGACGACCCGTTCTGTTGATAAACAGCAAAAGATATTTGTAGCATTAATAATTGTGCATGGATACATCGAGACAGACAGAAATAGCTTCATGTCTCTTAAAATATAAGAAAATTGTTACGCGTCCGTTGCGTAATAGTGACGGATGTAGGCTATAGTCACAGTTTTTGCCGACGCATTGGCATGCGTCTTTGTTTATTTCTCATTAACTGATTTCGCGACCGATGTTCCGACAGTTGGAATTGGAAATATAACTTTTATTTTTCAATTATGGTCACACCTAGTGGCCTCTGGTAAACTAAATAGTACTTGTGTTTGTTTTCATTGTATTTTGTCTTTAACCCAATACATATTTCCTTATTTTTCGATCCCATACATTTGAGAATCCTTTATAGTGTAAAATATGCCATTGATTAATTTGATTCTTTAGATGCCTATTTAATGTGTTTCAATATGAATCATTTGAACACAAAAGTAAAAAATATATATATTATTATCATTAACGCACTTCAACAAAGTTAGTTAAATTTAGACGCAAGAGTTATAGAAATCCAAATTTATCGTATCCATCCTGCTTACGTTTCCCGTGACCTTCAATAATATTTCATTTCCGTTTGGAGCAATATAGAAATGGTATATTGGGATTCTAATTATTATATATATATGTATTTATAATAAATAATAAATATAATATATTATTATATAAAAATAATTAAATTTTAATTATTTTTTAATTAATTAAATAATTAATGTTA
>DWCF01004572.1:0-16062 GCA_018230265.1 Delias oraia | reverse complement strand
TTCGCAATATATAATTAAAATAATCATTTTAGCCGTAAGAAGTGTTGCCCAAATGCAAGACCAAGACCAAGACCGCCTAATTTTAGCAAGACTAAGACTGACCGTGTAAGACTTGAGCAAGAACAAGACTAAGCCTACAAGGCTCTTGCGTCTTGCAGCTATTTTTTTTTGCAGTAATTTTTTGAATTTTTCATTAAATCTTTAGATATATTTTATAAATCTGGTTGGTCTTTACTATGGCTATGCTAATTTAACCTCAAAATGTTCATATTTCGATAGGTTTTTCTAAGATCTGAAGTAAACTTTAATAACTATCAATAGTCTAATAGGTAATTTCAAGACTTTCAAGACTCTTGCTGCAAGACCAATACTAAAACTGGGAGCGCAATAGCAAGACCAAGACCAATGCCAGGTGTATTGGCGCAAGACCAAGGCTAAGCTAAGTCTTGCATTTGGGCAACACTAGCCGAAAGACGTCCACTGCTGCACATAGGCCTCCCCCTCCATGAATACCTGTTGGAGGCGACCTGCATCTAGCGTCTATAATGTCGTCCGTCCACCTAGCAGGTGGATGTCCCACGCTGCTCTTGCTTTAATGAAAATATATGTTTTAAATTGATTTTCTTGTAAACTTCATATGATGGACGTTATTAAAATAGCATTCTATTATAGTCATAATTTATAAACATACGAGTTTTCTCTTCATCATCAGGTCCAAAAGAAGTTATGAACTCAATATTCTCAACTTCGGGCGATGGTGATCGTGAATTCGATCGCACAGGTGACGCTTCTTTTGACTTCTCGGCTGGCGCTGCGTAACTGGGCGGACTTGTAGGTATCGGTGGCAATCGTTTATCTCTAAAGTATCATATAACAAAATAAAAACGATTAAATTAACAGCTAAAACCAATATTTACTTATTGAATAATGAAAATGATTATCCTACTACTACTACCATATTACTCAACTTATTATTATTGCAAAAAAGAGATTTTTTATAGTATAGCTGACAACGGAGCAGGTCGGTCTCCTAAATGCTAAGAGAACACCGCCGCCCATGGACATTCGGGCCACAGTCCGCGCTTTGGTTGTATCCATTGCCGGCTTTCTACGCCACTTAAACGGAATTTTTAACGACTTCCAAAATCCTCACTCACTCAGCGAGACACAATACTACAACCGTTTCACGTTGAGTATTCTGTGAGCCAGTGGCGGAGGATCTGGCCCAATTAATGCGCCCGCATATGATTCAGCATGGCTCCCCCACGAAAAAATCACTATACTATAGAATATAAAAATTACTAAACTATAGAAAAATGTTACTAGAAAAGGCATATTTGGAAATGTTGGATATCATACTGAACATACCGATGCGCCCGTCTTTCCCTGCGGCTCTTTCTACCAGAAAACAATGCTTTCTCCTTCTCCTCTCTTAAAAGCTGCTTCTGATGTTCAGCCTCATCAGCATCACCCGTTAAAAATGAGAAGAGATCACACCCACTCATACCAAATTGAGGGCCAACAGCATTCAATTCATGAGCCTATTGTAAAAGCAAAATTAAAACAACTGAAGAAATCCAATAAGAAAAGTTACAATAGGTATGATTTGTCTTTCAGTGTTTTATAATTTAAACATAACATGCTTATAACACTAGATCCTTAATACTGTTATCTGCATTTGTTTGAAATAAATCGGAATTTGTTTCAAATTTGAAATAATAAAATGGGTATATTAGTATATAAAGGCATATGTTTTAAATAACTAAAATTTTTCCTGTATTCTGTTTTGTTTTTGAAACCTCAATATATATGACTAAGAAAACTTAAAAGGTATATTATAGTTGTTAAAAGCACTTGATTGGTAGATAAAATAGTTTTACAAAAGTGTGTTTACTTGTGCAGCCTCCATTTTGTTGACATCAATGCTTAGATCAACATCAATGATCTCTAAATCAGATTCATCATCAGAATCCTTGGTTTCCATAAATTCGGGCCCTGTAATATTACTCAGTGCAATAAAAAATTTACACAAAATAAATCAAGTAGCACCCAAAATCCTTGTTCATCAGTGGCGTAACTTATTAGGTTCCAAAAATATTCAGGCCTGTGTTTTGACATATAGTATTTTATTGAGTATTCCCTTAGGCCTTTCCGTTAGGCTTTAGGCCCTGGTAATTCTTAGAGCCCTGAGGTCAGCGGCTTTTCACTCTGTTCTATTGTTACGCCACTGTTTTCTAAAAGTCTGAATCTACCGTTAGAGCAGGATGGTTGAGATCCAGGATCACTATAATTGTATCCGATGGCTACACCTGTCCCCTTTTTCTCATTCAGACGCTCCTTTTGCATCTCCTTCTCTTCAATAGTGATGCCAAATTGTTCTTCTATGGCTAGTTGTTGGAGGAATTTGTCTTCACCTAAAAGATACAATATCATCAAACATTATTTGTAATAAACAGAAGTTAGTTATTGAACTAAATACTTACTGTATGTATTTATTGAGTTGACATGAAAGTTAAGAAATAACTGTCTCAAATAAATGTTTCAATTTTAATTTAATCTATAAAAACACACTTAGCAAGAAAAAGGATCCTAATTTTTCTTTAGTTTCAATAGTTCAAAATGTATACTGATAAAATGTCATATTTTTTACTCACTAATTCCTAGAAAAGAATTTTGAGCAAGAATTCTATATCTCTCATAGTTGCATTGTCTCTCCTCTTGAGTTAATTGATCTGCTGGTACATCTGGAACTTTGATATCTGATATGAAATCAAGATGTGCCCGTACATCAAACCTGTCAATCATATTGGTTGTATCACCCTGCCAGGGCATCCTGGAAATAATAGTGAAGGTAGTCTGTTAGTTAAAAAGTCATTAGTATATTTAATGGCCAAATTGAGTTTTCGCAAATAACTTTAGTACTTTTAAAAGCTTACATTATAGCTGGTCCTTCTCCTGCAGCAGCCACAGCTGGATCCAAATGTATCTTACATACCCTTCCATGTAGTTGCAAGAACTGAGTAGGTTCTGCTTTCTGTAAAAAAATTCATTGATAATTTTTATTAAAATTTTTCACGCATGCATTTTACAGAGTTTAATATAAAAAGTTTACAATTTTTTCATAGAAATCTTTTCGTCGTTCAGCTCTACGTCGATAGTCCACAATTAGGCCACGAATCAATCGCTCTTGTCTTCGCGCTTCGTGCCACATTTTATCAGCAAAGCTTTTCAGTGAAAAAAGACAATAATTATTTACTTGTCTAAAATACAAAATTCACATTGATGACTAGATCGACCATTTTGAATTTTTTTATTACTGACAATTAACAACTTGAAATTGGTGTACTGTCAGTTATCAGTAAGATGTCTGTGAGATAAATCTTCTGAAATAAATAAATTATCTATAGCAACAGGGCTCCTCGAATTCAATAAGAAATTCGACTTTCCGCACTCTTGAATTTCAATTGCAGATTGAATTTTCTTTTTAATTATTTTATTTCGTTTCTTTGTAGAACCAAATCAGACGTACAGTAAATTTCACTCAAGCACTCAAAACTGAGAAAAATTATTATAATTTAATGTTATTTGTTAGTGTAATTTTTACATAAAATGGGTACAGAAATAGACCGTGGTACGCGGTGAAGAGGGGAAACAAAGTGAATTTCAAAAAATTTAAATAAATTCCTTAAAAGAGTAAATATTAGTATACTATAATTATAAAGTAGATAAATAAATTATTATACAGAATTTTCATTCCGTATGTAATAGAATTAAATTAATAACATAAGTTAAATAATTGAAATTAAATTCAATAAAAAAACTACAGCTTATTATAATACAAAATTTTATTAAAATAGGCAAATTTAAATTAATCCTATACCGGAATCGTGAGTCCATTTTGACCCAACGACGACAAAAAATCCGTTTAAATTCGAAACGCACGTAGCAAAACATTTTCCCGACAATGTAATGTAATTACATTGTCGGCGTACGGCGTAATTACGCCGTAAGGAGCAGTTGGTACCGAACTCGTCACGATTTTAATTTACTGGACTATAATTCTAATATTTTTGCAATTCTTAATTATTTTTAGAATAATGGCACGTAATCCTATAGAAAACGATATCCAGGAATTATTGTTCGATTAAAATGATTACGAACCAGAACCTTTGAGTGACTTTGAACTTTATTGGATTTGTATTATGGAAGGCGTCTAATAGTGGAAGACGTATGAAACGGCATCTACGCTAAACTATATAAAACAAATAGGACAAGTTTTGATGAGGCTTTTTAACATAGAAAAAAGAGCAGTATATTATTCATTTTCAATTAATTTGAAGAATAGAATCGATAATATCCTGAGGCCATTCGTTGATGTACCGCGAAACACAACAAGGCAATAAAATTTCCAATCACGTCACGAAAAAGAGAAAGATGGTATTTATGTGGTCCTAAGATTTACAGTAAACAATCGCAAAAGTGCGATATATGCTGCAAATGTATATGTAAGCTTCATGTACAAAAAAAATTGAAAAACAAGTGTTTTACATAAAATAGTAAGACTGATATCGATTTTACACTTTGAGAATAGGTTCTTTTTTTATTTTATCTCACAATGAATTTTTTTTAACAAGAAGATTCGTAAAATCCCATGATATTATATTTTTACGTTTTTCTGATTTTATATAAAATAATAATTACCAAATCTTGCACCTAAGATTAAATTTAAAAAATGTATAATTTCAAGGGATAAATTAATAAGTTTTATGTATTACACAAATTTTGTTTTAATTTAGTTATAACACATAGGTGGTAATTTCATGTATATAATATAAATAACTTGGATTTTAATTAAAGGGTCCATTTGGACCCAAGGTTCCAGTAACTTAGAACAATTTAGTTATTTCAGTTAAGGGTCAAATAGGTAATAAATATCTTTAAAAGTATGTATTTGGGATATTTTTTAATTTTAAAAGAAAGATTTTCTTTAAATATTATTTATTTACAATATATAAATACAATTCACTGTAATCTTCAATATCAAAAAATATTTCATTTTCAAGCTGATTGGGTTTACAAATTTTTAACCAATTCATCATGTCTTCAGACATTTGCAAGGCACTAAAAGTATCATGCATACTTCTATTTGATACTAAGTAACTCCCTTTTTTAATATATTTTTTAAAGAAGTACCACATTTTCTTATGTTTTTCTATATCTACAAAAAAGTCTAAAACATTTATTATAATGATGTTGGAATTTTGAACAATATCACATCTATCCATGACATCTGCATTTATTATCTTGATTTTGTTTGAATCCATTGAGAACTTCCTTATGATATTTTCTTGAATTTCACAACATTCTTTATTCATTTCTACACCAATTATTGATGATGCATTTGTAAAATAGTAGGCCTACAAAAATATCAATGCCTTTTTATTAAATGATTTCTATATAATCTATTAAAAGATTGTCAAAATTATCATACTATTTATTATATTTAATATTTGTATAGAAAACATTATTAACTTACACCATAGAGTACTGCTCCCAGCCTAGAGCCAACATCTAAAATTTGTTTGTCATTGAGGTCCTTAGGTAGCAATAAATTAAAAATGAATTGAAGGGCTTGTTTAGACATTGAATGTGAAATAAAAATCAGCTCCTGTAATAGGAAAACATTATGTAAATTAAAAATAAAAACATTTAATATATATTTTAATGCATTGATTATTAATCTGCCTTTTTATATTGTTAGATAAAGTCAACAGTTCTTGTCTTGTTGGTTTATTTATATTATATAAGATGAAATAAATATACTTGTATATTGACTTACATTTATACTTCTAGATTTACATTCAGAACAATAAAATCTTGCCAATTTTCCTGACTTAACTAATTTATCTACTTCTTCATCATCATATAGAAATTCATCAACATGACTTGTATTTTCTTTTGTGCAATCAGCTTGATCTCCAACTGTGGGTGGTATTATTACTTCAGAAGGCATTTCAGCTTCAAATGGCAGAATTTTTTTCAAAGTCTTGGCTATTTTCGTCAACTCCTTCTCTTTCTTAAGTAAAGATTTTTTCATCTTCAAATCTGAAAATGAGTTTTGTAATTACTAAATAATTTATGCCAGTATTTCTTTAACACAAATGATTTTTGAATAAAAGTAATGGATGAGTAATAAAAATGTTTTCATATAATTTTTACCTTTTTTGTAACTTTCAGAAGAAATCCATGCTTCAATATTTAGTAAATCACCTTCGTCAAGATCTGAAAATAATTCTAAAATTCGACTTTTTATTCTCAGTTCGGTTTCTTCACTCATATTTTAATTTGCGTTCCTATAAAATAATAAATTTAACTTTTAGTATATTTTCAATAAATTCTCAATAACCTTACTAGGTACGTGATTTTTAAATTTGTCGCTAATATCCACAGACTGCAGTGATCCTCATCACTTGTATTAAAGTAATAAAATTATAGTCTTCCTTCTCCATAACTTTCTACCTACACATATGAAGTTAGAATGTATGATATATAATTTGTTTTTTTAAAACCGTCATAACGTATAATCTGTTGACTTTTATACCACATATTAATTTTTACAAAGTTATAAAAATTTCAACATTTACACAAAATTTAGATACACGGATGTCTACAGGCTAAGCACAATAATGTAGAGTAGACAGGTTTTTGTTTATATCGGTTATGAAAAGTCAAAACACCACAGATTTCAAAAGTCAAAACAATTTTGTAGAAAAACGAATTATAATTTAAATTAGTAAATAAGTCAGTCTATATAAGTACGTAAGTCGTATGAAATTTGAGTATTTATTTTAGAAGTTACACATAAGTATTACTCCATATTTCTAAATGATAACAAAAAGTATAAATTATTATCATTAAGACGTCTGTCGTAATGGTCAGTAGTTTAATTACCTTGATAAATGTACCAAATCAGTCTCAAATTCTCTTTGTAATTCATTAGTACGAGTTCCAAATATAATAAAATAAAATGTGTGAAAACGCGAAAGTGCTATATAAGACTATAGGCGTTTGGATGTCTGAAAAAAAGAGCCATAAACTTAATTGGAAAGAATTAATACATGCTAGCCGAAAACACGGATACAATTTGGTTAAAGTAAGTCTTAAGAAAATATAATTACTAAATTATTGAGCATTAGTATTTTTTTTATTTATAATTCCTTGATTATAATATTTATATAATAATAATAATTTTATTTTTAGTTGGATCTGGATCAACCTATTGAGGAACAAGGAAATTTAGATGTTTTTCTACATAAACTGACAGATTTAATAGCTGCATCAGATCAAGGTGATTCTAAAGTAAGCAGCCTTGGTTTAGTTTTCAATTTTATATAAGCTATACTGACTCTTCATTTTCTGATTCTTATTTAATTATGAAATCAATTTTTTTTTTATTAGTTTATATTTTTTTCACCTTTTTATCATCTTCACAAATCTAAAAATTAAACTTTCTTTTTAACATAAAGTCTTAAAAGGTACAAGAATGAATTTATAAGACAATTATTCACTCTTGTTATTGTTGTTAATGAATTAATTAATTGTTATTTAATATTTTCTTAATAGTTATTACTTTTTAACAGCCTATTCAAATTTAATTAGGAACTTTAAGGAATTAACTTGTTCTTTAAAGTTATTGATTTCTTATGTTATTGTTATACATTTTACTTTTCAGGCCACTAATATCATTGGAAGAGTGGAACAGTACTTATCAAACCACCCAAATTTAACTATTATAGATCCATTAAATAATGTCAGGATCTTATTGAATAGGTATGAAAATATAATTGTTATCAATTATATATAACAAGATTGTTTTTGTAGAAACATAATATATAGAGTAATATTTTAAAATTATACTATGTTCAGTTTAATGATTTAAGTTCCTCTGTATTTTAAGACCTTACCAATTTTTTATTCTCAACCTTGAGAAATACTTTTTGTCAATTTTTCCGTGACTTTTTATTCAAAAAACAATTAAACTTTCTTATTCAAATAAGAAGGTCATTGTCATTTGATTCTAATAGATAATAATTCATTTATTAAAAAACATTATGTTTCAGATTTACATACTACTCAATTATAAAAGAAGAGTTTTCTTTACAAAAAATTGGAGTTTTTACACCAACCTTTGCAGAGTTCACAACAAACAACATGGAGCAAAATATTGAAACTATGAGGAACAGAGGAGTTACATTTCCTGTTATATGCAAACCAACATTAGCCCATGGTTCTAAATTGGCACATGAAATGATTTTGATATTTAATGAAAGAGGATTAAACGTATGCAAACCGCCTTGTGTTGTTCAAAGCTTTGTTAACCACAGTGCTGTTTTGTATAAGGTGTTTGTTGTTGGTAATAGGTGGGTGTTTTTACTATTTTTCTAATTTCTATTGTATTATAGGAAGCTTATTATGAACTAGAACTTTTCTTATTGTTCACTATATATAGCAAACAACGGAGCAAGCAGGTCTCCTCTATGGTAAGAGGGCACCGCCGCCCATACAGAACCCCGTTACATGACGAGCTTTCATTGTGTTACCAGATTTTTACGCTGCTTGAGCGGTATAATTTCATGGGATTCTGATATCGTCACTCAGCAAAATATAGTTTACCTATGTTTGAGGCTGATCTTTTTTGAGCTTACGGTGCTTCGGGCAAGCCGGCTCCATTAGTGCGTCAACTTACGATTCAGCATGACTTAAACACAGTTAAGACAGTTTTAAGATATTCTTCCTGCCACTGTCAAATCATTCCTAAGACTGAATAAATTGTACACTTTTATTTAGACTAGGACCGAACCCAATACCTCTCGGTTTGTATTAAGACTATAAAACCACTGAAGTGAAAAGCTCTCAAAATTTCTTATGTTTTGGCTCTGCAAATTTGTACTTGTTTATGATTTACATAAAAGGTGTGTGGTAAATACATATAAAAGAGATAGTATTATATACTTATTTACTTATTATTCATACATAATTTTTAATAGAAATGTTTTTTTTAGGTATCACATATGCCAACGACCCAGCCTAAAAAATTTTTACCCCTCTGATGACCTTGAGCCGATATACTACAGTACTGGTGAAGTATGTAAAGCATATAGTCAGTCAACACTCTCTATTCTTGATCCAAATGAAATTCAAACGGAAATGAATCTTGTTGAGGACAAAATTAGAATGATAATCAAAGTTTTGAGAAAACAAATTGGGTTGTTGCTTTTAGGATTTGACATTGTAATAGACAATTTGACTGGTAATCATGCAATTATAGACATTAATGTCTTTCCTAGTTATGATAATTTTCCAAATTTTTTTGACCATTTATTAGATTGTATAGATGAAAATGCTAAGAGTTGTGATTGGAATAAGCTTAATGGATTAATTAATGTTGGTGTAAACTCTATTGAGTATGATGTGCTTGGTATGAATATAAATTAGGCTAAATATATGTATAGTATTGTGCACAACTTTTAGTTAGTACCACATATATTATTTGTTTTTTATTCATGTTAGTTTTGTTGCAAGGATTTGTATCAAATAAAAATTTACTAAATATTATTTATGTCAAGTTTTGTGTGTTTTTATCAACTAAGACTAACTGATGAATGCAGCAGTATTTCAGATAAACATTCATTTTTAAATTGTTAAGTAGTGATTTTAATTAAAATTTGATTTTCGCCCGTGGGAGAGTCATGTTGAAGCATATACTGACGCACCAATTGGGCCGGCTCGTCCGAAGTGATATTCTGAGGTATTAAAATCAACATGAAAAGGTAGCTGCTGAGTAAGCATATCGGAGACCCTTAATTATGCCGCTTAAGTGGCGCAAAAAAGCTGGCAACAAAACAATGTGCGGATTGTGGCCCAGTTGTCCATGGGCGGCTGCGTTCTTTTCCCATGTAAAAGATCTGCCTGCTCCGTTGTCTGCTATACCATAAAAAAGTGAAAATTCTTTGGCACTATCTACATACCATTATGATACATTGTTTTGTCTTTTTGTTTTTGTACTTAAATAATTTTATATTATATAATATGTATATTATATCTTAGTTTATACTAAATACAAAATAGCGGCTAGAACAGTGAAGAGCAAAATATTTCAAAAATATAGATTATTGTAAAGAGACACATAATCAAATGGAAGTGATGTTGACAGTTTTTCTTTAGAGACTGTTGAATGTGGTAGGCCTTCGTTATATAATTTGCATTAATACAATATAAAGAAAGACATTGTAAATTGGAATTAAGAATAGTTAAACTATATCATTCCAACCGTTTAATTTAACATAAGACTGAAACTATTCAATAAGATGTACCACTTTTAGATAACGTGTTTATCTTTATAATAAAATGTAATTACAGCTTCTAAATATATCAAATATTTCTTATTCATTGTTTTTTACTCCTTATCCAGAATATTTTATAACGTATGTAATTTTAAAGAAGACATGCATATCTGTAATGAAAACAAAGAATGGGATCCTGTAGAAAGGTCAAAAATTTCTTTGAGAGCTTTTGGCTTTTACATTATAAAACTCATGACTAGTTGGTTTACTGCGATTTACAGGACCCACTAGTAAAATGTTCGGTGGGAATACATAATTATTCAGGAACTATTTTTATTCTTACTTAGAAGCACCTATTGCAGAATATTTTACTTCAGGCACCCGGTTTTATATTTAACGTATTTAGGAATAATGGACAAGTTCTTTTCAAAACAATGTGTACTATTTTGATAAGTAGTGGCTCTACAAGTAGTATTGCCAAAACATTTTATCTGCTAATGAAAGATTTGAGTTCGAGACAGACCTTTTTGTAAACCCTAGAACGTTTAGCTATGTTGTGAACTTCTATTATCTTTCACTCCCGAAATAATGTTTTTATGTATGACGTACATGCGTAGTAATTGTAACTGATTTTGATTTTTAGAAAAATTTTGTTTAAAGATATCTTTTGTAAGAGATAATTATCAGTCTGTAGCTTTTTGTTTGAAAAATATTTTTTCGTTGTGAATTTTAAGAGTCTCAAGGGTTTTATTTACAATTAATCTGCTGAAATCCCGTCGCTTGAGGCGTTGCACTAATCGACGTATAACTAAGTACTTGTCTAAAGCAGCAATATTAATGTTGCTATATTTATTACGGTAAGTAATCAAAGACTTTAGTAAATTGGTTTATTGTAGCCATTATTGGCTCATTGATTTCAATTAATTTGCGGCATAGGATATGAGTTTAATCTGTAAGACTTTAATAAAAAAACGATTGAATTTTAGTTTATATTTAATTATTTTAATAAATTATTTTAAAATTAATAATTATTTTATTTAGTTTTATTAGTTAACGTTATATTATTAGTTATATTATTTCTATGAAGTAATCCAAGTAAAAACATGCAGAGCTGTCTTTAACTTATTGGTAGCCACGGACGTATTAGGATAATGGCCTCTATGACCTTGACAATTCATTATTTTGTTAAAAGTAGATAAACAAGATCTATTTGATCGACCGCAGGGCTATCCGGCCCAAAGTGCCTACTGGGAAAGACGGCTCTGCGTTTATAGTGTCTGCATAAGTTAAGAAAGTTGTAGGTATAGGCGTATATTACGCCCAAAAATGTTACTGCATCAAGGAAATAGTGGAGTAGATGTATAGATAAGTGAAGCTCGTCTGCAGGATGATGGGAAAAAGAACCTTCGCCCACCTTATCTTATGATAACCACAATTGAAATAAATTGCTGTTATGCCAAATAACCTATAGGTTAAACATGATTTATGTTATTGTTTCCTTTGATTACGCTATGAATTTGTGTTTATAGTATATTTTCTTGCTTCTCAATTACAAAGACTAATCTCATATATATTCATGGTATCCAATACATACTATAATTTATCAATTCATTTTATTTATCGAACAAGATGATCCTAGCGGTACCACAGTAGTTGTTAATTCGACACAGTATAGGTAAATCACATGCAGTTACTGTTGCCTATAATTTATTACACATTACATAACATCCATGTGGATTTCATGTTTGAAAATGGACTTTCTACTGTATTTACCATTTTTTACTATTTATACAGTCCGACACGCCGCGCAAGTTTTCTCTTTGCTATAGTTGAGATGCGCATGCATTGCCTGTGTTTACATAAAATTAAAGAACTCATTAGTTATGATTATTATTATGAATTCTCAACGTTTCCCGTGCCAGCATATTATTAGTTAATATTAAGAGGAGAAAAGGTTTTTCTGGTTATAAAAGTCTACATTTATAAAGATTAGTGATAATAATTCCTTTGTAATTATTATTTTGTGACAGGCGGAATATAGGGCAATGTTCATAATAGTTATAATATATTAAGGGTTCAAGATATCATATTATTGTGAATATTATAAAAAGTTATCACTTTACATTTTGTGGTTATTATTGTTGTAATCTGTTAGCGATTCAGTCAGCTGTGGACATAACCGGCTGTTGGACGTACGCCGCGCGCGCATTTTGTATTTTGCGATACTACGCCGCTCTCGTGGAGGATTGTTAACCAACAGTTGTGATTTTCACCTCATCAATTAGTGTTTCACATTTTGCGATGCAATTAATTAATTAATTTAATATCTCCGAAATCCGTGTATATTATTTTCGACAGTGTGTAATAATTTTTTGTGGCAAAGTGGAGTGATTGGTTACATAAATGGAGATCTAAAGGTCTGCCGAAAGGTAAAGAAGTATTTTATGATCGTTAATAATAGTAATTTTATGTAACGAGCTAACAAGAAATTGTCATAAAAGGTGAAAGAATTTTTGACTCAATAAGGTTTACGAAAAAGGCTAAGATTCACAAAGTGATCAATTGAAAATATATATTATGAGTAACAAATTTATCAATTCCATACTGATTCCGTGCTTAAGGTACAGTGATCAACCACGTGAAACACACACAATAAAATAATAACGATCTTAGTAACTGTCCTTAAAACCGTATATTTATTGGTACTAGTTTAATGTTTTTATATTATAACTTAAGTTTTCAGATAATATAGCGTTATCCTAGTCAAACGAATGTATGTTACACTCTTATTTAAAAACTATTGTCTAGTAGGTATAAAACGTGAGAAAAAGTTTCACATAATCTTGTATTCAAATGCCTAGAACAATAAATTTTACTTTGCAGCACAATCTACAATTTATTGTTTTTGTCGTTTGTACCTGTTCAATGAAACAACTTCCATTTTAGATCGAATATTTTATTCACAACGACCTCTCGTATCGTTTTTACGACGGTTTACTATAAATTTTTACTACTTTATACAATTTATTAATATATAATAAATAACATTTAATAACGAAACATCTTGTATCAAATTCCTATGTTAACTTTTCATATTTTTATTTTAAAATACATGTATATTATGATAATTAGGTTTTGATGGAGGCCTAGCGCCGTTTCTTAGATACAGTTGAATTATGTAACGGCCTTAATCCGTGTTGAGTTTATGATCATTCAAACTTTTCTGTATAATTTTGTAATAGGACTGATTCTTAGTGAAATAGTTATCGTCACTTCCATTGAACGAATTAGAATCGGTTGTGTTACAACCTTCGTCCATCGCGAAATAGTAACTGTACTAACTAGTTTGACTGTTTCTAATTGCGTGCACGTTAGGTGTTTATATTTTTTCTTGGTCATGAACAACCAGCTCGACGTCGGCTCTTTTGCATGTATGTTTTCACGAGTGTAAGTTATTGGTATTACTATTTTATAGCGGAAAACGGAGCAGGTGGATCTCCTATATGGTAACAGAACACCGCCGCCCATGAAGAACCGGACCACAGTCCGCGCATTGATTCTGTTGGCTTTTAGGCAAACGATTAAACATGTGATCGGAAGTATTAACATCAGTTAGATTAGAATCTCTAATCAGTACTATTTCTAAACTTCCAATTTCCAAAGAATAGCAGATTTTTTTTCATCTCTCCTAAAGCAATGTTACTGTACTTTACTGTTACACAGGTGCACGTGTTGTTTTTTTATAAAAGGTATTTATAAGTATATATTTTTTTATAGTATAGCTGACAACGGAGCAGATGGGTAAGAGCACATCGCCGCCCATTGACAACCGCGTCACTCAAGCGGCAATTTTTAAGAACCTCCGATATCCACACTCACTCAACGAGTACAATTACCGTTTCTTGCAGCATGGCTCTCACACGGGTGTGATAGTATTAAGACACTCGCCCGGCCACTGTCAAGCCCTTCCAGAGGCCGAATAAATTATAAATTAAATTATTATTTATAATTTTATAGACTGGGATTCGAACCCGATACCTCTGGCTTCATGGTAGACCTATTAAACTACTTAACTACGAATATATACATTAAACTATTCATATAATAAAAGCTTGTAAGAAAAAGATAGAAAAATACTTGAAGTAAAGACACGACGACTATTTACTTTACGCATAACTATGAGAAATTTCACTAGCAATGTAAACTCATGGACATTGCTTTAGCACACTTAATGAGCAAACAAACATTAAAACATACAAGAGGCGCTTTCAGGTGGTCAAGCAATGAGAGGTGGTAGCCGTGAGAATTACAAGTCGTTTTTGCTATGTGCAAGTTTAAGAGCACGCCTATTTTAAGAAATATCCGCGGTGGTTTTTATGATTATTACTGTCGGCGTAACTTCCTACCTAATTTTTTTTTATAATAAATCGTATAATTGACTTAAAAACATTTATATTGCGTTTTAATTTATATTGTTTTTCTTCTTGGTTGGTGTAAATACTAATAAAATAAGGTTTTGAATATTTTTAATGGCAATTTATTTGTATATTATCTTAGATTTGTCAAGAGATTTCCAGTTTTGTAAGAGTATTTTCAAATGTTACAAATTTTGAATTTGACCTCCTGTCAATAGCCATTTATAGAATGAATATGTCCGGTATACTATAAAACATAACACGCGTCCATTCCATCCAATCTTTTGTTATATCTGACAGGTCAAGGCTGGTGTCGACAATTTGTTCATCTCAAACTGTCAGTCTGACAGACGTGATCCTATTTAACAAGACTGCAGTTAAATAATGGCGTCTCGCTTCGGCTTCGCATCGTTGCAATTTTTTAATATTACCTTATTTTTTTAAATATTTACCTATGAAATTGCCGCTTTGTATGAAAAAACGATTTTTTTTCTCATATTTTTTAATTGCATTAATCAAAGTAATCACCCATGCAATTAATGCATCTTTGCTAACGGACTGGTAGTTTATTGATGCCCTTCTTAAAGAAATAAACTGGACAGGAGGCAACAAATTCTTCAAAGGCATTTTGTCCTGCCTCTCGGGTATTGAATTATTTTCCTACCAAAAAGTTATCCAAATTCTGGAAAAAGTAGTAGTCTGAAGGCGCAGGGTCTGGTGAGTAGGGTGGATGACGGAGAACTTCCAACCCCAGTTCTTGCAACTTGGAGAGCAGTATGAGGTGGTGGTCGTGCAGGAGCAGCGGAGACGAGCGATTGACTAATGCTTGTAAATGTGCCAGCTTCTCCGTCATTGTGTTCATTTCTTCACAGTACACATCTGCAGTAATGCTCACCCCGTTTGGTAAGAAGCTGTGATGAATCACACTATATATAAACAGAGACAGAGATAAAAAGAAAAATTTTACATAGGGAAGAGACTAAGAGTCCTAGTAAGTCCTAAGTAAATTTCCTTCTTATTACTCCTTAGTCAGAATAAGGTCGTAAAAACATTTTTAAAAAAGTAGATTCACCATTTACAGTTTTATTACATAAGCATAATAAGCAGATGTATTGTCTCGTATAATTATTCTCCATGTTTCCTTTTTAAAACGCAGATGCTAAAACCAGGTGTATAGTCACATACTGTAAAGTAGGTTTTACCTATATTAATTTAAATTATTCCTTAATTAAATATTTCTTTACTCATTCAATTATCCAACTATTATACATACTGACAATTTAACGAACATAGTACGCTTTGGC